>JBAKBP010031423.1:17500-24455 GCA_037953745.1 Lithodes maja | reverse complement strand
GTCGCACATCACTCACACGTCAGTCACACGTCACTCACGACACATTTACGTCTGCCACACGTTAACTCGTGACCCTATTAAGATGTCAGTACGACACACACGTCCGCGCAACCCGTTCACAGTACGCTAAGTTGGATGTTGATAGGATGTTAGTCGTTTGCCAGACGAGCAGCATATGTGCTGCGCAAGTGTGTCGCATGATACATACCTGTGTCATCCGACAGGGTCGACTCCTACGACAGAAGCACGACCAAGTACCCAACCCTATATAAAGGTCGGGGGCCGTAGACCCCCACACAGTCTACCCATAGGTGGGCACTAACGCGATAAAGTAACGCGATAATGTAACGCGTTAACGATTTCGGGTTAACGTTTATCGGATAAATTTGTTTCCAGCTTTAACGAATTAACTAACGGTAACGTCATACTTTTTGTTCCAAAATAGCGATAATCAATCGTTAATTAACCCGCTGAGTGCCAGGGAGGCATATATACGTCCTCGCCGAAAAAAAATCGTAGCAGCGAAACGACTGTACCTATGACTTTCATATTTTTACTACATGTACCTTACCCTTTAGGCTACCCACCACAAAAATCCCAAATCCCTCCTCCCACCCACTCGCTGACTGTCGGTCCCGTCAGAAGGAAAAAAATTGAAAATCTGTGGCGGCGAAACGACTGCACCAATCGGTTCCATATTTGTGTGACAAGTCCCTAACCCTTCTGCCTTCCCCCCACCACACCCCCAACCGCCTCCCACCACCCACTTCTAGCGTATCCGTACGAAGAAAAGGAAAAAAAGGAAAATCCGTGGTGGCGAAACTACCTCACCAATCGGCTTCATAACACAAGTCAATTACCCTTCTACCTTCCCCCCACCAACCCCAAAACCACCCTCCCACCCATACATTCCGATACCATAAAAGTCTCTGTAGTCTATAGTGTCTTTTCAGCTACTTTCGGGACCATCGGGGACCTGATTTCTGGCGAGGGGAGTGGGTTTTGTTTACCATTATCCTTCCTTTCTCTCCCAACTTGATAGATTTAGCCAAAAAAAAAAAAAAAAAAAAAAACTCTGGCACTGGCAGAAGCACACCGTCAAAATTGGCTGGCACTCGGCGGGTTAATTGCCAAACAGGCAGAAATCCGCAGAATAGTCTATAAATAGGTAAACTAAAAGGAACCGAACCCTCGTAATGGCAGGTGTTTTTTTTTCTAATAAAATAATGATAGCATTGCTGCATTTAAGATTTTTTATTTAAAATATGATAAATATCCATATCTTCGATAAATAACGATACAACGAAGTAACGATATCGTTATCGAAAGGATCGGATTGGTTGTCTGTTTTTAGTCGGGCGTTTGTCATGTCATGGTCGTGTCGAGCTTACTATAGTCTGGTTCGAACATTTTGCCCGATTAATTCCCGATTATTGTACGTCAAAAACGATTGCTGCACGTCCGAAAACCGATCGACATAAGTCAGCAGCACGTCCAAAATTTAACGGTTTTTTTCCCCGACCATCAAAAACAGTCGGCTGAAAAATAGTGCATACACTAATTATTGGCCGACTTCACGGACCTGTCGGCGGGCACCCCGTCCAGTTCCAGATGAACTCGAGTAGAGCCGATTTATTTACACGATGTTGCTCGATCATGCACGATTTTTCAAAAATTCAAATATTTTGAAAAGATCGGCTCTTGTCGGGTCTTTACGTACTGTATGGGACGCAGCCTTTAAAGAGGTTGTATTGTATATCATTGTACTTACGGAAGTTGTAGAGGAGGAGCGCCCTGAGGTCTTGGAGGTTGTTGGGGGTAGCCAGCTCCGCCCCCAGCCCTTGACAGAACACCCTAGCCTCCCCCCAGCTCACCTGTAGCCCCCCGTTCACGTAGAAGCAAGACCCCCCCGATGACAGGAAGGGGGTTGGGCAATCTGAGGAAGGTAAAGGGTGTAGTGTTTATTATTTATCTATTTATTTGTTTATATTTGTAATTTTAGTTTTCTCGCTAGACTTCCATCAAGCTTAAAAATTCACCACCTAAGCCCCTTTCAAGATAAATTTATAAAAAAAAATCGTTAGAAAATGTCACGGCCAAAGGCCGGTTCCTATTAAATTACAGGCTCGCTATCGCTCGCAGGGAAAAAATCGAAACCTAAATGGTACGAAAAATCTTAAAATTGACAGGAAGGGGTGAAAGTTCTTAAAATCGCCAAACTAAGCGGGTGCACGTCTTAAAATCTCAAAAACAATGGGGCTGAAAAGGGAGGGAGAAAATGGTCCAGAAAATAATCCCTAAAGTGTAAATCTGCCCTTAATCACAGTCAGTATTGTAATGCAAAGGTGAATACAAGGGACTCATTATGGTCGGGGAATACAAAACAATATAATATTATTATTATAACAAACTTATAAGGGAATACAAAGGAGTATACAACTGACTGTACGTATAATAAAAAGGGGTATACAGTTTGTTACAGTGGAATGGGAAGATGTATTGAACTGACTATACGACGAAATCTGAAGGAATATACTTGTACAATAATCTTACTTTTTATAATGGAGAACAGCAGACTTTACAGTAGAATATAAAGGAATAGGCAACTAACTTACAGTGGGATACAAAGCAGTATATAACGATTATAATACATTGGAAATATAATACAATAAAACACATACATTGTGTGAGTGGTCTAGCCTGTGTTTCTTAACCCTATGGGCTTTGAGTACCAGCGACGTGTGTTACATTCTATTCTAGCTATGTTTAGACGATATTGTGCAGCTTAGGAAGGATCTGTGGTAGTTAAAAGGGTTGGTTGAGATAGTGCGCAGCCTTATTATTGTTAGAGGTCCTTCCTAAGCTGAATAAAGTCGCATAATAGCTGCCAGATTGAAATGAGAAGGACGTCACTGGTATTGAACGGGTTAAAGGGTTGTGATATATACGACATACTCGTAAATATGACTTAGTATATCGTGAACATGGAGTGCAATGGTTATAATTCTCTGCTTTAATGGGTCGTTGTCGTTCTCTCTCCTCTCTCTCTCTCTCTCTGTCTTCTCTCTCTCTCTCTCTCTGTCTTCTCTCTCTGTCTTCTCTCTCTCTCTTTGTCTTCTCTCTCTCTCTCTCTGTCTTCTCTCTCTCTCTGTCTTCTCTCTCTCTCTCTGTCTTCTCTCTCTCTCTCTCTGTCTTCTCTCTCTGTCTTCTCTCACTTGCTGCTCATGTAATTATCGAGAAAAAACTGCATTCGTCCCCTCCAGGCCTACCAAAACAGGCACACTCCAACTTCTCTCTGATGATGTAACTAGTTCTTCAGTAGTGTTCTGCAGTATAGTCTGTGTTCCTACCCTGGTGAATTTGCACTTGCTCCCTTTAGACTAGAGAACTCTTATTTCAAACTGATTGGCCGATGATACTGTATTCTATTTTTGCAACTGGAAGATGTTATTTGGACACGATACCATCAGTCAATCACCTCGAGCTAGAATCCTCATGCCCAAATCAATCCAGTGCATGCATGTTCTCCAGGTAAAAAATATGTATATACTGTATGCATTCTCCTTTTGTTCACGAAGATAATATACAGGAAATGGATCGCAAGGTATTCTTTGAAACTCCTTGCAACTGTCCCACTAATTCTGCATCCTGCCATTCAATTACCATGAACACAACATTTTCTTCAAGCCATAACTACCACTCTCATTCGTAAATATAATTAAGGAACACCCTGTTCTTAACATTAATCCTCCATTACGAACCCCAATGCACTTGAATAAATTAATGAAAGCATATGGTCCTCCTGGGATTCGAACTCGGGACATCACACCCAGAATATAAGCATCTAGACCATTACACCACCAACACAGTTAACCCTTTGAGTACTAGCGACGTGTGCTATCATATATTCTAGCTATATTTAGACGATATCAAGCAGCTTAATAAGGATCTGTGGTAGTTAAAAGGGTTGGTTGAGATTGTGTGAAGCCATATTATTGCTAGAGGTCCTTCCTAATCTGAATACAATCGTCTAATAGTTGCCACAATATAAAGAAAAGGACGTCACCGGTACTGTGTGGGTTAAATACCATCCTCCAGCTAGCCCTTACCTTTCTTCTTCTCTTCTACAGTAGTGAGGGCCTTGGTGTTGTTGTTGAGGGCTGAGGTGAGGGCGGTGAGGGCGGCTGTCAGGTTACCCCCCAACCCGGAACCTGGGGAGGGTGCAAAAAGGGTTAAGCACGGGTCACATACACGTTCTAACGTCCCGTCCGTCGCCGACCAAGAATATAACTTCTGTGTGTGTCCGTGTATGTCCCGTGGGTGTTCCGGCATAACACGTGTTCTGGCAGTTGCCCCGACCCACACGGACCATTTTATGCATGCATAAAAAGGACGCCGCCTTGGCGCTTTTTAATAAGAGGTCGGCGCCGGACGGGACGTTAGAACGTGTATGTGTGACCCGAGCTTTAAGCTCAGTTCACACATGCACGAATTAACGTCATGTCTGTCCCCGACCAAGAAAATAGGCAGGACGGCATCAATCTGGAGGCCCCATGTGGCCACGATGGCCACTAGGGCCGTTCCAATTTGTTTTTGCCCGGACACCCACGGGACACACACGGACACACACGGAAGCAGTCATCGTCTAGACGCCGCTAGGCTGCGTCTAGACGACGACTTCTCCCGTGTGTCTCCTGTGAGTGTCCCCGACATAACACTTTTTCTTCCAGTTGAGCTCGGTTCACACATGCACGAATGAACGTCCCGTCCGTCCCCGACCCCATAATTCGCCGTGCCTAGGCGGCGTCCTTTTTGTGCAGCATAAAATGGTCCGTGTGGGTCGGGGCAACTGCCAGAAAACGTGTTATGTCGGGGACACCCACAGGACACACACGGAAGCAGTTGTCGTCTAGACGACGACTGCTTCCGTGTGTGTCCCGTGGGTGTCCCGGCAATAAAACTTTGGAACGGCCCTAGTGGCCATCGTGGCCACATGGGGCCTCCAGATTGATGCCGTCCTGCCTATTTTCTTGGTCGGGGACAGACGTGACGTTAATTCGTGCATGTGTGAACCGAGATTTAGGGTGTTGGGACGTTTGTGGGTCTTGGGTATTGGGTCTTGGGATATTTGTAGGTCTTGGGTTTGGTGGTATTGGGTATTGGGATGTTTATAGGTCTTGGGTAATGGGATGTTTATAGGTCCTGGGTATTGAGGTATTGGGTATTGAGATGTTTGTAGGTATTGAGCATTGAGGTATTGGGATGTGTGTGGGTCCTGGGTATTGAGATGTTTGTAGGTATTGAGCATTGAGGTATTGGGATGTGTGTGGGTCCTGGGTATTGAGATGTTTGTAGGTATTGAGCATTCAGGTATTGGGATGTGTGTGGGTCCTGGGTATTGGGATGTTTGTAGCTGTTCAAATAACTTTAACAAGTTGACAGAATTAATATAAACGCCATATGAGGAAGAGCACTTTATTGACAACGTTTCGCAGATAGCTTCATCAGGTCAAAGAAGCTATCTGCGAAACGTTGTCAATAAAGTGTTCTTCCTCATATGGTGTTCATATTAATGTTTGTAGGTATTGGGTATTGAGGTCTTGAGCATTGAGGTATTGGATATTGGGATGCTTGTAGGTCTTGGGTATTGAGGTATTGGGTTTTGGGATGTTTGTAGGTATTGGGTATTGGGATGCTTGTAGGTCTCGGGTATTGAGGTATTGGATTTTGGGATGTTCGTAGGTATTGGGTATTGAGGTATTGGGTATTGGGATGCTTGTAGGTCTTGGGTTTTGGGATGTTTGTAGGTATTGGATATTGAGGTATTGGGTCTTGGGATGTTTATTGGTCTGGGTATTGAGGTATTGGGTATTGAGATGCTTGTAGGTCTTGGGTATTGGGTTTTGGGATGTTTGTAGGTCTTGGCTATTGAGGTATTGGGTATTGAGGGTAGATTAACTGGATATTAGGTATAAGTTCAAAATGTTTTATTCGTTCTGTGGTTTAGCAAGTCCTTTTTTTTTTTTTTTGTCAGGTGATAGTAAATTACTATCTCGCCATCCCGATTACACGGCTATTACCAAGATTTTGTAGCGAAATATGTTCCTTATTATAAAAACTAGGCAATAATATGACGCAGAGACATAGTAGTATCATATTTTTTCATTAAGGGGAGACTGACCGTTTGTTTGGTCTATTAATTAATGTATTCATATATTTGTTTAGTTTCCTCCCTAGACCTCCATCAAGCTTAGAAAAACACTCCCTAGACCCCCCTTCAAGATAAATTTGTAATTTTTTCGGTAGAAAATGTTCCGGCCAAAGGCCGGTTCCTCTTAAAATTGCAGGCTCGCTATTGCTTGCCAGGAAATAATCGACACCTAAATGGCACGAAAGGGCTTAAAATTTACAACAAAATGGGGCGAAAGGTGTTAAATCGCCAAACTAATGGCCCGAACGTCTTTTTAATCTCAAAACTAGTGGGGCTAAACATTAGGGAGAAGGGGGTTCCAGAAAAACGGTCTGCCTCCCCTTAAGAATCGATAAAGCAGATGCTAAGGGATTGGATTTACCATCAGCTGGAACATAACAGACTATAGTAATCACGGACTGTATGATGCTATATATACCCTGTTCCAAAGAGGTTGGCTAGAAATCCTGAACCCAACCCTATATAACTCAAAAAGGGCTACAGCAAATGGGCTGTAAATGTTCACACCTATTCCATGGCTAACCCTTCCCAATAGAGGCCTAATAGGCATGTGATATGGAGTTGCTGGAACCGCTGTATTATTTGTCTGGCTTCCCTCACTGTTTCTGTTTGTGTCTCGCCTATACAGAGAGTAATTGAGCTAGTTCTCACAAATACCTTCTCCGCCTATTCATTTCACTACACTAAACAAGTGCACCACACTTCTTTCCAATACACCATAAAAAAATACAGAAAAAAAAATAT
>JBAKBP010031423.1:0-12500 GCA_037953745.1 Lithodes maja | reverse complement strand
TATATTGTACTGAATGGAATATTCCTTTTTGACACTTATGCTGCGGGCATATTTCCGCCATATTAGGGCTCATTCAGGTACTCCTGAATGATTAAGCAAGTGTCTGAATTAAATTAAATATATTCCGCCAAAAACTAGAAGAAAATGGAATCAAAATGACACCAGAACGAGCTTCATAGCGTGCGTGATTAACCCAAGACATCGGCAAATATTCGCTAATTATGAGCAATGGCGCGCTACATTTGCCTTTGGCAGCGCTGCAGAGGTATCTCGAGACATGGGGTAGAAGGTGCTGGAGAGCGGAGGGGAGCATCACGAGCTCCCGCCCACTGACACTTGATTCTACAGGCTTAAGAGGCTTTAAGAGCCTGTAAATTGCTTTATTGCCAGGACGTTCCAGAACATCTCCCGCAGCCAATAGGTTAATGCTTTGCCTTGTATATGATGTTCGCAAGATGATTTAAGAAGTTTGAGGAATGAGATAGATCCAAGACTTTGTGGTAGAGTTGATGAAGTTGCCACCAACCTGGGGAAGTACCGGGAGGAGTAACTGGTAGTGACTCTGGCGTCTCCTTCTCCTCCACCAGCACCTCCTTCAGTGCCGACATGGCCAAGGCCAGGTTGTTGATGGCGATGATCATGGTGGCTTGTAGGGCATCCTGACCAGCGATGGCCTGGCGGGTGACGAGCGGCCGACCTGTATCTTGGTCCAGGCTCTCCAACTCCGGCGATAAAGCTCCGGAGGAAAGGGCACCTGATGTTCGAATAATAGGGTTCCGCGGTCCAGGCACCTGTAAGAGGAAGGTGTAATAGATTAGTGTAATACCAATTTTGAATTTGTATTTTGATTATCCCAATGATCATAGCTTCCATAATGACAATAGTGCTCCTAACTAAAGAGTGCCTGGTGATTGCATTTCAGGGTTGCGGACATGGCACCTGTAAACTGATTTGTATTATTATTGTTTTATTTCATTCAGATTATGATTCTATTATTTTATTTTAACTACCCCATCTTCTGTTTATAAATATGAACACATTAACTACAAATGTTTACCTATTTATTTACAGTACAACAAGAATGTGTTGTAATGCGTCAGTATATTAAAAAATACAGGTACTAAGTACAGTAAGAGGTGTTTTATATAACTTTACTCAAACAGGCCATTTTTACACAATTATTGCATAAGAAGAACTATCAAAATACTGAACTGAATTACTGTCGGCTGGAATCCCAAATGTCTGTGCAGTAGCTTATGCTCATAAGTGTTTTTGTGTTTCTTTATGAGTGTGCGATTAGATGTAGCTTCAATGATCTGTGTATCCCTAGATGTGCATCTGTATCACCTTTTTCCATAGATTTACCAAGTGTTCAATAATACTAACCTGTACACCTGTTGTCTGTGCCTGAATCCTCGAGTTAGGTGCCCGTAATGTTTGCTTTCGCGATGTTTTAACTCGTTTCCGTGGGGTCCGATTTGAGTTTAGCCTTACGGGTCGGTACGGTGACCTTCCAGGTGACTGTCTCTCACCTCTTTCCCTATCAACACCTTCCCCAGCAAGTACCGCCTCCCTTTGAGTGCGGGTGTCGGTGACGGTGTTTTCGAGTCCTTCCTCCAGGCCCTCCTCTCCTGCCGTTTGAACTGCCACCACCACCACCACCACCAGCATTAGTTTCAAGGGTAGCTGCATATTCACTTGCATTGGTTTCTGAAAAGTAGAGGAAGGTAAAATTACATTGGTGCATTTTAACCCCTTCGCTACCGGCGACGTCTTTCTTATTTGATTGTAGCTACATTTATATGATTTTATGAAGCTTAGGATGTATATATTGTAGCTAAAAGGATCGATTGAGGTAGTCTGTAGCCTTTTAATAGGTAGACGTCCTTCCTAACGTGAATAAAATCTTCTAATAGTTGCCAGTATATAATGCCAAGGACGTCGCCGGAACAGAAAGGGGGTTAAATTAAGCAGTAGCAGGAGGTGAATTCGAAGATCTAAGAACAAATAGATGTAGTAAACTATTTATTTTCATTATATTTTGATGCAAGTTGAAAAAATACATCATGTTTTCCGTCATCATCTGTTTCTCTTGTTTCCCTGGTTCGATGTCAATAGCACACGTATTCACGGTGGGTTGTATGTATGTATGTATGTATGTATGTATGTCTCTCTCGCTCTCTCTCTTTCTGTTTCTTAGTGTACAAGATGTGTAAGCTATACAATTGACAAAAGAGAATAGGAAACTTTATATAGGGATGATTAAGGGGGGTGACATGCTTTTTTTTTCTCCCCTTTTCTCTCTTTCTCTGGCTTGTATCTATTTGGCCCCATTCAGCCTACTGTTTTAAGACTTTTATCCCCATCCAGGAGTCAATTTGTTACTGGTGAGCGGTAGCGAGCCAGCATAATTTTAAAATGTTTTTGACAGCAGGCTAGATTTTTACATTTTTCCATAGAAAAATGTCTCCGGCGAAGCCGGATTTCTTCATATTATGCTGGCTCGCTATCGCTCGCCAGGAAGAAATCGACACCTAGATGGGGATAAACGTCTTAAAATAGTTGGCTGAATGGGGCCGAATGGATACAAGCCAGAGAAAGAGAGAAAAGGAGAGAAATAAAAAAAATCAAGTCACTCCCCTTAACTTGGGTTGCATCTAAGTTAACCCCTTGAGGATCATGACACGTTTTGACAGTTTATTTGGGCTATCAATAGACGATATCATTATTAGGTAAAGGTAAGGGGCTAGTGGACGTTTTTTTGTTCTATAATAATTAATATATTAATTTATTTTTTAGTTTCCTCGCTAGACCTCCATTAAGCTTAGAAAAACACCTCCTAGTTCCCCCTTCAAGATAAATTTGTAAATTTTTCGGTAGAAAAATGTCCCGCCCGAAGACCAGTTACTCTTAAAATTACAGGATCGCTATCGCTCGCCTGGAAAAAATCGACACCTAACTGGCACGAAAGGTCTTAAAGCTGACAACGAAATGGGCCGAAAGGTATTGATACCGTTAAACTAATATGTGCCAAACGTCTTATAATCTCAAAACTAATGGGACTAAACACGAGGGAGAAAAGGGTCCACAAAAATGGCCCATGTTCCCTTAAGAGTTACTGGTTAAGGGGAGGTTTTTAGTTAGTTCGCTAAACCTCCATCAAGCTTAACATTACACCCCCTAGACCCCCTTTTCAAGATAAACATGTACATTTTTCAGTAGGAAAATTTCCCGGCCGAAGGCCGTTTCCTCTTAAATTACAGGCTCGCTATCGCTCGCCAGGAAAAAATAGACACCTAAATGGCACGAAAAGTCTTAAAATTGACAGATGTGGGGCGAAAGTTCTTTAAAATCGCCAAACTAATGGGGCGAACGTCTTATAATATCAAAAGCAATGGGGATAACCATGAGGGAGAAAGGGGTAAAAAAAAAATCCCTTGAGTGGAAATCTCCCCTTAACCCCTTCAGCACGATGATACTGGGGCAGTTCATTCTCACTAACATTAGACGATTTTATTCAGCTTAGGTATGGCCTCTGGGTGTCAGAGATAAAACTCAATTAGCTTTTTGAATCCCACATGTTCCAGATCTGAATAAAATTGTCTTGATACTAATAAGAATGTGTGACGCATGTCGAGTATGAGCATGCTGTACAGAACGCCCAGTCAGGCCCCACTCTCGCTAGGATCGTCAGGGCAGGAACTTTGGCTGTAGTCTGTGTAGAGTTTCCTAACTCAGTTTATGTGAACCGTTGTACTATAAGTATTATCATTATGTATTTTGTTTTCATCTGAGTCAACGAGTTCTATTTTATATCATTAGTTATAAGTATTGTGTGTGGGACTTATATGTAATGATGAGAGGAGAGAGAGAGAGATATTACGTAACGGGGACCAGTGAGTGCGCCACGCGGGCAGATAGGCCTAATTCCCTCCTCCCTCCTCCCTTCCTCCCTCTCAGCGCGTGGGAAGTTCTTTGTCGATCCCAGATTGAGAGAGAATATGACGTCATGATTGCCAGTGGGCGGTCCTTAAGTAGTTTGAGATATGCCGCTAGAGGGCCGAGTATAAAAAGAGAGGTTCTTGCCACCATTCTTCAGAACTCATCAGGCAAAGCGACTTCTCATATCCCTTGCAACTATCCATATTCTTCCGACTGATGTGAACTTTCTCTACTCTCTGAACAGCCTATCTTCTTCTCTTCTCGTCCCTGTTTAACCTCCATGACCCCTTTGGTGCAGATTTAGTCAGCCAAAGTATTATCGCTTGAGTTCTCACGAGATAAGTGCCTGTTAGATAGCCTATTTTTGGAAGGGTTAACTAGAATAGGATTGATTGATGTTTGTTGCACTCGTATATGCATTTCCCTGTGTGCGATTATTCATGTTCCTGTTTTCTGCTGGTTTAGGCAATGCTAGACTGGGATAGGGTTTCTGAGTTGTGATTTCCTATGAGTACTAGGTTGCGGTTGAACCAGTACAATTGCAACGGAGACGTGGAACGCCTAGGTGGTCTTTCTGACTGTGTACCGTGGGAGTTTAGCACTGTGTTGCGAGTGAGGGCTTTTGCCTGTGCCACCCAACACTGTGCTATCTCATTTGCTTGACTTTGAGAGGATCGCCAGGAGAGAACCAGATACTAGTGATCTGGATCTCTCAAGAGAGCATCCCGTCAATTACCGTAATTTGGCCGCACAGTCTTAAGGACCTCGCTAGGCTACGAGCCGCTTGCTCAGCCATTGTCTCTTAACCTTAGATATCCCAGCTAGACTTTGCTCGACCAGCAGATACAGTATAGTATTGAAGCTTCTCCTTATGTATATTATTGTTTAAGCATTATTGATTTCATGTGTGGCACGCTTAGCTACTTCAGAGATTAGTGGCCCACGAGCACAATCTTAGTAGGCTATTGCCAGTGCATTGTCGGAGTACTTCTTCTTAATGTTTGCCATATCCTATTGCTTATTCTTATAATTCTTCTTATGTCAATTTAAAGCCTTTAATTACCAGTGAGTTATTCATTAAATTGCTGTTCAAAATCCGATACTTACTTCTTATGAGTATTCGAGAAGCATCTAACTTATCAGAAGATTCCTTGCTTGATGCTCGAGGACTATTGTTTAACGTAACGTAATAGTGCCGATCCGAAGTAGAGGGTGGAGGACTTCTTAAGTTCTTAGTTCAAGGGTGGATTACTTCGGCTTCGGCCAACACTATTCTTTAGTGTTGTAGTACTTTCTTCTTTGTTTGATTGTTGACCAGACTAGATAACTCCCGTCTAGTTATTAGTCTGTTGTGTGAAACGCTAGTACCGAGTTCTTGTATACCCCGTTATAGCAGATAGAACTCTGGAGTGTAGTGGCGTTTTTTGTTCGGCTGGCAGTACTCTGGGGTTGGGATCGTGTGTTTCCGTTGTGGCAGCGAGCCATACTCGAGTCCTGTGTAAGAGCCCTAGTGTACCCGAGTGCCCGGTCGTAACAAATGTAATGGTGATGACGTCATTGTAATGGTGAGACTAATCGTTACTATAGTCTATTCGCTGTAAGTAGGCGAGAAATCATGACCTCTATCCTCTGTAACTCAAAAAGGACTAGAGCAAATTGGCTGTAAATGTTCACATCTATTCCTTGACTGACTCTTCCCAAATGGTAGAGATATTGGCTCAATTAGGCCTACCCAGCACTGAAAACTAATAGTAGGCTAGCGACTAATTTAGATTAGTCCAGCAATATGTTTATAATTAGTCGAGTGCATGTGAAATAGCTAAGTAATTAGTCCAGCTCTCGTGAAGCTCATCAAACAGTTAGATAGACATGCACAATTAATCATCTCACTATACTCGGTTTCTTTTCAGCTGACGATAAATTGAATCCCTTAGCAGTTAATGTATCGATACTTAAGGGGAGGTTTTTAGTTTGTTTCCTACTCCTCCAGCAATCTTAAAATGTCACCCCCTCGAACCCCTTTCAAGATAAATTTGTACATTTTTCGGTAGAAAAATTTCCCGGCCGAAGGCCGGTTACTCATAAATTACAGGCTCGCTATCGCTCGCCAGGATAAAATCGACACCTAAATGGCACGAAATGTCTTAAAATTGACAGAATGGGGCGGAAATTCTTAAAATCACCTAACTAATGGGGCAAACGTCTTAATATCTCAGGAGCAATGGGGCTATACATGAGGGAGAAAGGGGTCAAGAAAAAAGTCCCTCAAGTGGAAATCTCCCCTTAATGGGAAAATATGAAAATACTGTGTCTCTGCATCATATCAAGACCAAGTTTATATAATTAGCACCATAATTCACTGCAAAAGTTTCAAAATAACTGATAAATCCTGATGGGAACTTTGTCATTTACCGCCATATGAAAATAAACCAAGTAATATCGTAAAGACTCCAGCCTGGTGTCCACATTAATATCTGTTTTGTTAGTCAGGTAACTAATTTCACGAGCAGTTTACTAATTCCTGACTAATTTCACTGGTGCTGGACTATTTTTGTTAAGCCGGTATCACACGAGCGCTGTTTCACTCAACAGTTGTTGTTGTTGTTGTTGTTCCCCAAGCTGCCTGGCCGAACAGCCCCAAGGCCCCGAGCAAGGCCAAGGCCACAACCGAGCGCCCCCACAGAACCCTCCCTGCCTACCACAACAAAGCCTGGGTGACCGAAGCCACTCCATGGCGGGGAGCGGAGGAGGGTGCGGAAACGCCCGGGAAACCAAAGCCCCACCCAGGGCCCTGTGCCCCTCAGCAATTATGAAGAGAAAGTTGAGGGGCAAAGGAAAAATGTGACGCTTTGGCTTCCAATCTTGGTAGATTGGGAGGTCAATCCACGGAAAAGACGCCGTCACTTGAGATCTATGAAAGACATAAGTAAAAGGAACAGTCGGAGTAAGCTATGGGTATGGCAGAGATCGCTCAGTTCTCACTCTGATAGACCAGCCCATCACCATATGACTAGAACCCAATCCTCTCAGCATCAGCTAGGAAAGGACCTAGAAAGACAGTTATCCTCAACACTGGTCTGGCAGCTTATGAAGTCAACATTTAATATATTTCCTTTGCCTAAATTCATATATCATCAGGCTAGTTTCCGATACCAGTGCAAAATATTCCATAAATGTTGCCAGAAAAATGTTGATCATAGAATGTTGACTATAAAGCCTCTCGTGTGATACCGGCTTTACTGACTAATTTCACTGGTGCTGGATATTTTTCTTAGGGCGGAGTCACATGAGCACTTTATCAGTCAATATTTTCCGGCAATTGTAGTTTAGCAGCTTCAAATGTTAAGGGAGCCCACCTCGCTTTTTTTCTCTCTCTTTCTCCCCCTCTTTCTTTGGCTTGTATCCAATCGGCCCCATTCTGCCTACTGTTTTAAGACGTTTACCCCTATCCAGGTGTCAATATTTTCCTGGCGAGCGGTAGCGAGCCAGCATATATATTTGTTTTGTTTTGACAGCAAGCTAAATTTGTACATTTTTCGATAGAAAAATGTCTCCGGCGAAGCCGGATTTCTCCATACAAAGAAATTGACACCTGGATGGGGATAAACGTCTTAAAACAGTTGGCTGAATGGGGCCGAATGGATACAAGCCAGAGAAAGTGAGAAAATGAGAGAAAGATAACAAAAGCAGGTGACCCCCCTTAAGTTTGATCACAATTCAGCCACCTAACGTAATCTGCCTTCGATCAAATTGCCGATATTAATGAGAAAAAAGCCCCGAAATATTGCTAGAAAAAACTTGCTCTTCGAAAATTGCCTGAAAAATCGCTAGTTTGGCATCGCTTCAATTCATCAATATTTGACTAACTTTAATTAGTCACTGGTTCTATGTTCTGTGTTCAGTGAAAATCCCATCACATACGGAAGATCTAAAAACATTCCTTCGAACCGGATTTGAACCAGTGACCTATGGATGCCTGTGCCAGTGTTCCTCTACAGTCCACCGCTCTACCAACTGAGCTATCGAAGGTGTGGAGAGAAGCGCGCTAAACATTATATAGTATACTCTGGTTAAAGGGATGGATTGGGGTTTTTTCGGGACTCCTTCTCCCTCGTGTTTAGCCCAATTAGTCATGAGATTTTTAGACGTTCATCCCATTAGTTTGAAGATTTTAAGACCTTTCGCCCCATTTCATTGTCAAATTAAAACCTTTCGTGCCATTTACAGTAGGTGTCGATTTTGTCATAACGAGCGATAGCAATAGTTTAGTACTGTATGTGGGTCCTGATTATACCCGAACCTGTCATATTATACGACGTGGTGAAAATCATAAACATAATAATATTATACAGTATACTGTATACTTCAACAACTCAACACTTGCTTGCGACGTGATAACCTATGTGTGGATACTGGATAGGCTAGGTATTGTAAGTTAGTGTACTCAGTTTGCCTGCGAGTGTTACCATGTCGGTTGTCGGGATATGGAGGTCGTAGGGAGATACAACGTCATAGCTTTTTTGAGAAACCGAACCCATTACTATATTTTATTTTTATATATATATATATATATATATATATATATATATATATATATATATATATATATATATATATAATTTTGTTTTTCTTTTTTCTTTTAATTTATAACATAATGTAAACCTTCATGTATCATGAGTTACCGGTACTTTCAGTGTGTAAAACGCTGCATAGCAATTTACTGTAGAATGAACTATACGTGAGTCACCTATCGACAAGTGGATGTAGACTCATAAATTGTGTTAGAAATGTTATAATGCAATTTTCTTTGCACCAACTTAATTGCACATACTATTGTAGATACACATTAGCTTACTGTATGAGAAGTGTAGGAGCCGTGGTTGTGTCGTCTATAGGCTGTGTGTGAGTGAGAGACTGGTCCTTGAGGCCTGGGCAGAGTCTATAAAGGGTGCTACAGTAATATAGGGTAGCCCCACACCAGGAGTAACAGACAGGGACGCTACTGTCTTCAACGGAATGTACTATAGGGAGGGGAGGGGGGTGTTGGAGGAGGGTAGGCAAGGGTGTATGGTAGTGTAGGGGTGTATGGTGGTGTAAGGGGAGTGGAAGGGATGGGTGTTGGTGGAGGGTAGGCAAGGGTGTATGGTGGTGTAAGGGGTGGAAGGGATGGGTGTTGGTGGAGGGTAGGCGAAGGTGTATGGTAGTGTAGGGGTGTATGGTGGTGTAAGGGGTGGAAGGGATGGGTGTTGGTGGAGGGTAGGCAAGGGTGTATGGTGGTGTAAGGGGTGGAAGGGATGGGTGTTGGAGGAGGGTAAGCAGGGGTGTATGGTAGTGTAGGGGTGTATGGTGGTGTAAGGGGTGGAAGGGATGGGTGTTGGAGGAGGGTAAGCAGGGGTGTATGGTAGTATAGGGGTGTATGGTGGTGTAAGGGATGGGTGTTGGTGGAGGGTAGGCAAGGGTGTATGGTAGTGTAGGGGTGTATGTTGGTATAAGGGGAGTGGAAGGGATGGGTGTTGGTGGAGGGTAGGCAAGGGTGTATGGTAGTGTAGGGGTGTATGGTGGTATAAGGGGAGTGGAAGGGATGGGTGTTGGTGGAGGGTAAGCAGGGGTGTATGGAAGTGTAGGGGTTATGGTGGTATAAGGGGAGTGGAAGGGATGGGTGTTGGTGGAGGGTAGGCAAGGATGTATGGTAGTGTAGGGGTGTATGGTGGTATAAGGGGAGTGGAAGGGATGGGTGTTGGAGGAGGGTAAGCAAGGATGTATGGTAGTGTAGGGGTGTATGGTGGTATAAGGGGAGTGGAAGGGATGGGTGTTGGAGGAGGGTAAGCAAGGGTGTATGGTAGTGTAGGGGTGTATGGTGGTATAAGGGGAGTGGAAGGGATGGGTGTTGGTGGAGGGTAGGCGAAGGTGTATGGTAGTGTAGGGGTGTATGGTGGTGTAAGGGGAGTGGAAGGGATGGGTGTTGGTGGAGGGTAGGCAAGGGTGTATGGTAGTGTAGGGGTGTATGGTGGTGTAAGGGGTGGAAGGGATGGGTGTTGGTGGAGGGTAGGCGAAGGTGTATGGTAGTGTAGGGGTGTATGGTGGTGTAAGGGGTGGAAGGGATGGGTGTTGGTGGAGGGTAGGCGAAGGTGTATGGTGGTGTAAGGGGTGGAAGGGATGGGTGTTGGAGGAGGGTAAGCAGGGGTGTATGGTAGTGTAGGGGTGTATGGTGGTGTAAGGGGTGGAAGGGATGGGTGTTGGAGGAGGGTAAGCAGGGGTGTATGGTAGTGTAGGGGTGTATGGTGGAGGTGTAAGGGATGGGTGTTGGTGGAGGGTAGGCAAGGGTGTATGGTAGTGTAGGGGTGTATGTTGGTATAAGGGGAGTGGAAGGGATGGGTGTTGGTGGAGGGTAGGCAAGGGTGTATGGTAGTGTAGGGGTGTATGGTGGTATAAGGGGAGTGGAAGGGATGGGTGTTGGTGGAGGGTAAGCAGGGGTGTATGGTAGTGTAGGGGTGTATGGTGGTATAAGGGGAGTGGAAGGGATGGGTGTTGGTGGAGGGTAGGCAAGGATGTATGGTAGTGTAGGGGTGTATGGTGGTATAAGGGGAGTGGAAGGGATGGGTGTTGGAGGAGGGTAAGCAAGGATGTATGGTAGTGTAGGGGTGTATGGTGGTATAAGGGGAGTGGAAGGGATGGGTGTTGGAGGAGGGTAAGCAAGGGTGTATGGTAGTGTAGGGGTGTATGGTGGTATAAGGGGAGTGGAAGGGATGGGTGTTGGTGGAGGGTAGGCGAAGGTGTATGGTAGTGTAGGGGTGTATGGTGGTGTAAGGGGAGTGGAAGGGATGGGTGTTGGTGGAGGGTAGGCAAGGGTGTATGGTAGTGTAGGGGTGTATGGTGGTGTAAGGGGTGGAAGGGATGGGTGTTGGTGGAGGGTAGGCGAAGGTGTATGGTAGTGTAGGGGTGTATGGTGGTGTAAGGGTGGAAGGGATGGGTGTTGGTGGAGGGTAGGCGAAGGTGTATGGTAGTGTAGGGGTGTATGGTGGTGTAAGGGGTGGAAGGGATGGGTGTTGGTGGAGGGTAGGCAAGGGTGTATGGTGGTGTAAGGGGTGGAAGGGATGGGTGTTGGTGGAGGGTAGGCGAAGGTGTATGGTAGTGTAGGGGTGTATGGTGGTGTAAGGGGTGGAAGGGATGGGTGTTGGTGGAGGGTAGGCGAAGGTGTATGGTAGTGTAGGGGTGTATGGTGGTGTAAGGGGTGGAAGGGATGAGTGTTGGTGGAGGGTAGGCGAAGGTGTATGGTGGTGTAGGGGTGTATGTTGGTGTAAGGGGTGGAAGGGATGAGTGTTGGTGGAGGGTAGGCGAAGGTGTATGGTAGTGTAGGGGTGTATGTTGGTGTAAGGGGTGGAAGGGATGAGTGTTGGTGGAGGGTAGGCGAAGGTGTATGGTGGTGTAGGGGTTGTAGGGTGGTGGTAAGTATGGTGAACATATAGTGAAATAAGGATATTGTTGGTGTAGAGGAGGGTATAAGGTGGTGCATGGTGCTGTATAATAATGTAAGAGAGGCGTAAGGTGTTGTACAGTCGGAATTAAAAGTCGTGTACAACTGCGCTCGTAGATTGTGGCTTACCTCAATATGTTCCACCTTACTCTTGCTGGAGCTGTGATTGTCGTACGTCCTTGTAAATCCCTGCCATGGTACAAAGGGAGTACAAAGGAAATCAAGCAACAACAGATCTAGTGACCCTTCTAGGCTGCTTGTCCTCCAAAACACTGAGGATCAAGTGTCCAAACAGTGGTTTAGAGTGGGTAAGGGAACATTGGAAAGGGAACTACTGCCCTGCCACTAACGTGGCAGGACTAGGAAGTTAGTAGGGGACATATGGGTTAGTAACTGAGGGGAGGATAAAGTTATTCATTTACAAACGCAGTCAGTCGCGGGTTTGATGCGAGATATTTGTCTAGGCGGAATTTAAATGAATCAACGGTGCTGCAGTCTATAACGTTTCGGGGAAGCCCATTCCACATGGTTGAAGAGTTCTTCGCACACAAAGCCGATGGGCTTTTCTTGGGCTCTTCTTGACACAAGATGTCCACCCACAAGTTTAAGTGAGAATACCAGCATCGCTTCAAGCCCTCTAGACGGAGAATTTCAACTTCTCTCTCCGGTCAAAAGAACAAATTAGAGTCTTTAAGATAGTCTTCGAGAATGGATAATAAGTCGTAGGCGTGTGCATAAACCTTTAACCGTCCTGGTGGTGTAATGGTTAAGGTGGCAAAAATATGTGTGTGATAACCCGGGTTCGAATCCCGGTGGATCATATAATTATACTTTAATTAATTTCATTGGGGGGTGTGGTGGTGAGATTAATAAAAATAATACACATCATAAAAACATTTATGTTTAATCTATCTATCTATCTATTGCGATCCCTGAATGGGTGGCCACGAACGAATCGTCCCCATGCACCTTTGTCCCCAGTCAGTTGACTCCCGTCCTCCCGTCCAACACCGCTTTCACGCATATACTTCTTAACTCCATTATTCCACCTCTCTCTCGGTTTACCTCTCCCTCTTTGTCTTTC
>JBAKBP010031422.1:0-24457 GCA_037953745.1 Lithodes maja | reverse complement strand
CTTTGCTACGTAATGCGTGTTCCACCTTCTTCACACCCACAGATACATATTCTGGTAGGGTGTCTACTACGATACAAGTCATAAAGTACCGGTTGTTACGATAGAAATATGAAATCTCCGCTATCTCGTAGTCTTGTTTATCAGTAACCCCTGTGAAGCCCTGTAATCGAAGAGTCTCAGCCCCTACGATTCGGTGCTTCAATCCCACTAGTACGGACCTCTTTATAAAGGAACGTTGAGATCCTTGATCTAGAAGTACCCGACAAACTTTGTTAATGTCATTACCTTCCATGGGAATCTGTATTGTGGGCAATATAGTGGTGTCTTGCGTGCTACCTAGTGCCACAGTTGTAGTACCCTCATTTTTGACGTCTTTGACTTTATCTGCAGTAGGACACAACTTATCAAAGTGATGTCCTTTGCAGTGCCGACAGGGCCTTAAATATGTAGCAGTACATTGTCCCTGCTTACCATGTTCCCCACTTAGACAACCTACACATAGCTTCAATCTTTTCGCCTGTGCTAGTTTTGTCTCATTTGTCGAGTATTTTACGCAGAAACTCCATTTATGTTTGTTGTTACATAGCTTACATAGAATCTGAGCAGGTTTCTTATACGCACCCTCTTTCTTTACTTTAGTCCCCACTGTCATGCTTACTGTTCCCCTCTTCTCCACATTCTCACTCCCTCCCGACACATACATTCTCCCTTTGTTCAACTGTAGATTATTGATCTCCTTACTGAACTGAGTTTTGAATTCCCCCAGCTCAAATGATCTTACCTTATCAAGTATTGCCATAGGAAGCTTCTGACGCAAGATAATGACTATTATTTCCTGCGTGGTAAGCCCTAGGGTGTCTAGCGATCGAGTATGGCACTCCATATTTGCCCTGAAGTTTGTCAACTTATCAACCTTATACTGTGGTTCTGCGAGCCCCAACAAGGCAACGACATGGGCCATCTTCAACTGCTCTCTATCCCCGTATGTGGACTCTAATAAGTGTACCGCTTCAAGATAACTACCACCCACTACTGCAAAACCCTCTATTAAATGTAAGGCCTCTCCTTCCATTTGTCCCTTCAGATAGTGAAACTTGCGGACATTATCCAAAGAGGATTCATGAACCGTAGATCGAAATACGTCCCAAAAAGCTAACCACTCGGTTAACTTGCCCCCAAATGTAGGAAGATTGAGCTTAGGGAGGTGTACAGTATGTTTTGGGTCAGCCCTTCTATGGGCCTCATTATCGCCTCCCTTCTTACTTGCGACAGCACGCTGTAATAGGCGCTTCGCTCTAAAGACAGGTTCGTCATAGAGGGCGCGATTATCACACTCTGTAACTATCTCTTCCTCCTCTATCATGTCAGCCACAATCACCTCACTCAGAGCCGTAATACGACCGTGGGTAGCCTGGACGTTATCTAATCTAGCCTCCAATTCCTCTAGATCAGCAGTAGTGATGAAAGTGTTTAAGTCCACAATTAGCCTATTTAATACTCCCCGAAGTCCCGCCCTTTGATTTTTAGGGGCTTTGATCAGCACCCCACTAGACGGTGTCTCTTTATCGTTTTTATCCATTTTGCATGTGAGCCTATAGGCTATGTATCTAAATGTTACGTTACAAAAACAACGGCCAAATAATAGTCTAATTAAGAGACGCCAACCGGCGGACTTCTATGTTACGGAGAAAAAATAGTAAATAGCAATACCTACTAATGGATCATATTGAACAAGAAAAAAAAATGTTAGGTCAGGTCATATGTCACAGGAAGTCTGAAACGGAAAAGAAAATTATTGGGGAAAGATGATGGGTGGGATGCAGGACTTAGGCGGGCGCAATGATACAACCCTGCATTCCGGCTCTAACCATCGCTTGGCTAGCCTTGCCAGTTTATCATAGAGTTGTTCCTGCATCCTGTTATATGTCCCCTTGTTCATTGCCTTAAAATCCCTTACTGGTAGCTAATTCCCGGGTCTGGGCACCAATGTGGTAAACTATCAATGGAAGTTAAATATTACTAAGCTATAATGAATCAAATAAAATCAATCTAAATGAAAACTACTCTATATCTAAATTGAATTCAATCTGAAACAAGCTAATTTATATCCAAAGGTCTCACATAATAAATGTATATATAGGGTAAGGTTATAAGGGTTAATATTAGCCAGGAATTAACTCACCAATAGTTCCACGTGGCAATGAGGCAAGGGAGAACGTTTTACCCAATATGGTGGTGGACAATGGGGAACGAGACTTCGGTCCCAAGACTAGAGTCAAGTTAAAGAAAGAATAAATGATTACATGGGAATGGACATGATTATTATAATTTATGCTTATCTATCAGTCAGTCATGATGTCGATGAGAGCGTCGTGATGGTGTAGCTGCGTGTATTGCTGTATGTGTATTGTGATTACAGGCACAAAAGCTCGATCAACTGAGGGCGGAAAAATTAGATGTTGACTGGTTGGTGTTCGTGAAGGCTCTGGCGTACCTCAAAAGCACACCTTGCTGCCTTGGCAAACCGCCAGGAGCCCAAATTATCGTACCGCATTTAGGTTGCTCTATACGATAAATTATATTAATATATACGATAAATTCATATATACTACATAAGACCATGGCAATATTGCTTAATAGCATATTAGGCCTTTTATAACTTAACTTATTTACAATCTTATAATATACGATCTACTCGTCTTACGTCGTTCTGTAGGAGAGATCGTGACGTCACAGAGACATACGAGATCACAAAAGAGTCATATTCTATCGTATTTATACGATAGTTACTTCAGTTTAGACTTACCCATGCTGTCCCAGCGCCGATTCTAATCCGTCAGGACAAATGTCACCCATAACTAATACTGGAGCTATGTTCTCTACTATCGAGCGGGAGCCTCTAACATGACTTGAAGGCAATACTGCTAGGTATTGGCAACACTGCACATATCTCCCCTAGGCTAGCCACCAGCGACCACTCAGACTCGGTCACCCATCAGCTTTCGTGGTGGGAGGATGTTGTCTCACTGCGGATGATTCATTTTGGCCAGAATTGCTGGTACTAAGGGATACATAAATTACAAAATGCTCTAGTACAGTAGGGTTTAAAGTAGAAATGAATCAAGATGTCCCTGTACTTAATTATAATTCGCCTGAAATTCCCTCACTTAAGATCCACACCAGACATGTCAAAACTATTTTGCAGAATCTCTCAGTAGATAAGGCTCCTGGTCCAGATGAAATTCCTCCAATAGTACTTAAGAATTGCTCCTTGGTGCTCGCTCCTGTATTGGCAAAAAATTTCCGTCTGTGTACTCATACCTCATGCTTCCCAGTACCCTGGAAAGAAGCAAACATCCATCCAGTTCCTAAAAAAGGTGCCTCTTCAGATCCATCAAACTACAGACCAATAGCTATAACTTCCACTCTTGGTAAAGTCTTTGAAATTATATTAAATAATCACATAATTAAGCATCTTGGATCTTCTGATCACTGTCTGATACAGGCCACCTGTCTATCACCTACCACACCTTCCCACTCTGAACCTGTTTTGGTGACTAAATGGCATTACGATAGGGCAGACTGGGAGGGTCTTCAGGGTTTCTTTATTGATATTCCCTGGACCTCTTTCTTTTCTAATGATGCACACTCCACCTTGAGCCACATACAAGATTTTGTAAAAATTGGAATGGAAACTTTTATTCCTCATCAAAAGTACAGTAAAAGATCGAATTCACCTAAATGGTTTGACCATAATTGTGCTAGAGTAACTGAACAAAAAGCAATAGCCTACAATGCATACACAAGATCAAAAACACATGAAGCCTTTAATTACTTTAGAAACATCAGAAATCATGCCAAAACTGTATTAAACCTAACTAAATCAAACTTTCTCCACAAGCAGGCAAATAAACTTCTAAATAATCCAAATGATAACAAAATATTTTGGTCTACTCTTAACTCATTTAAATCCAACTTCACTACTGCTTCATCCATTCCACCATTAAAATCTCCGACTGGCAATCTTGTAAGTGACCCACGAGGTAAAGCTAACCTTCTTGCGGATATTTTCTCCACCAACTCAACCTTAGATGAAATAAATCAAGATGTCCCTGTACTTAATTTTAATTCGCCTGAAATTCCCTCACTTAAGATCCACACCAGACATGTCAAAACTATTTTGCAGAATCTCTCGGTAGATAAGGCTCCTGGTCCAGATGAAATTCCTCCAATAGTACTTAAGAATTGCTCCTTGGTGCTCGCTCCTGTATTGGCAAAAAATTTCCGTCTGTGTACTCATACCTCATGCTTCCCAGTACCCTGGAAAGAAGCAAACATCCATCCAGTTCCTAAAAAAGGTGCCTCTTCAGATCCATCAAACTACAGACCAATAGCTATAACTTCCACTCTTGGTAAAGTCTTTGAAATTATATTAAATAATCACATAATTAAGCATCTTGAGAATAATAAATTAATCAGTGATAGGCAATATGGTTTTAGACGATGTCGATCAACTGCAGACATGCTTTGCCTTCTTACGCATCAAATCAACCAAGCTACAGACCAACATGGTGAAACACATACAATAGCACTGGATATATCAAAGGCATTTGATAGAGTCTGGCATCAATCCTTATTGTCGAAGATGTCACACTACGGCCTTGCATCATTAGTTCCACTAATTTCTTCTTATCTTCATAACAGAAAAATACGTGTAATGGTAGATGGCCTTTATTCTCAATTTCACTCAATAAATGCTGGTGTTCCCCAGGGATCAGTTTTGGCCCCAATTCTGTTCCTCATTCATATCAATGATCTCATATCTACCACTCATAATCCAATACATTCCTACGCAGATGACTCAACACTCCACAGTTCCTTCACATTTACCAATTCTTTCACCCAACCCGATCTTATAAATTCAAAAATAAACACTGCAATTTCTCTGAACCAGGACCTTTCTAGAATTAATGGATGGGGACAAAAGAATCTAGTTTCCTTTAATGCACAGAAAACCAAGTACATTCAATTTTCTAACCGACAGAATCTCACTGACTCCCATATATATGTTAATGATGTAAATATTCCCACTTCCCCTAGTATTGACATTCTCGGTGTAACATTAACTACTAACTTGAGCTGGACACATTATGTTAGAAGCATTGCTAAGAATGCCTCTAAAAAACTGGGACTCCTGTACAGAGTTCGAGAATTCTTCACTGACGAGCAGTTGGCCGTGATATATAAAAGTCATGTGCGTTCTCAGATGGATTACTGTTCACCTCTGTGGGGTGGAAGTGGAGTGGTTGCATTGAGGCAGTTGGACAAAA
This sequence comes from Lithodes maja, assembly GCA_037953745.1. Lineage (NCBI taxonomy): Eukaryota > Metazoa > Arthropoda > Malacostraca > Decapoda > Lithodidae > Lithodes > Lithodes maja. The sequence continues at coordinate 19,127 of JBAKBP010031422.1, read as the reverse complement.
TTCAAAATAAAGCTATTAGATTAATCAATAACCCTGCAATCACACAGGACCTTCCTACATTATCCATACGAAGAAACGTTGCATCCCTTGCATTATTCTACAGATATTTTCACAGCAATTGTTCCGAGGAACTTGCTTCAATTGTGCCGCCTCTCCACATCTTTCCCCGTAGAACTAGGGCAGCTGAGAGCGCCCATGAATTTACACTTTCTCCTCCACAATGCAGAACTTCTGCTTATCAGAATTAATTTATCCCCAGAGCTACTACTCTTTGGAATTCACTACCCTCGAATTGCTTTCCACAAACTTACAATCTACAAATGTTTAAATCCAGTTGTTACAAACATTTTATGAATGGAGGATGCCTTTAGGCACATGGACCTTTTTGTTTTATCTGTGTTTTTCCTTCCTCCGTTCATTGTCTCTTTAAAAAAAAAAAAAAAATCTTGAGAATAATAAATTAATTAGTGATAGGCAATAAGGTTTTAGACGATGTCGATCAACTGCAGACATTCTTTGCCTTCTTACACATCAAATCAACCAAGCTACAGACCAACATGGTGAAACACATACAATAGCACTGGATATATCAAAGGCATTTGATAGAGTCTTGCATCAATCCTTATTGTCGAAGATGTCACACTACGGCCTTGCATCATTAGTTCCACTAATTTCTTCTTATCTTCATAACAGAAAAATATGTGTAATGGTAGATGGCCTTTATTCTCAATTTCACTCAATAAATGCTGGTGTTCCCCAGGGATCAGTTTTGGCCCCAACTCTGTTCCTCATTCATATCAATGATCTCATATCTACAACTCATAATCCAATACATTCCTACGCAGATGACTCAAGACTCCACAGTTCCTTCATATTTACCAATTCTTTCACCCAACTCGATCTTATAAATTCAAAAATAAACACTGCAATTTCTCTTAACCAGGACCTTTCTAGAATTAATGAATGGGGACAAAAGAATCTAGTTTCCTTTAATGCACAGAAAACCAAGTATATTCAATTTTCTAACCGACAGAATCTCACTGACTCCCATATATTTTTTAATGATGTAAATATTCCCACTTCCCCTAGTATTGACATTCTCGGTGTAACATTAACTACTAACTTGAGCTGGACACATTATGTTAGAAGCATTGCTAAGAATGCCTCTAAAAAACTGGGACTCCTGTACAGAGTTCGAGAATTCTTCACTGACGAGCAGTTGGCCGTAATATTATATAAAAGTCATGTGCGTTCTCAGATGGATTACTGTTCACCTCTGTGGGGTGGAAGTGGAGTGGTTGCAGTGAGCTGGACAAAATTCAAAATAAAGCTATTAGATTAATCAATAACCCTGCAATCACACAGGATTAAGCAAGATAGTAAACACACAAGAGGACACGGGCCGACTGCAGGAAGACATGAATGTAGTGTTCCAGTGGACCAGGGAAAACAACATGCAATTCAATGAGGAAAAATTCCAATTAATACGGTACGGAGATAATAATGGTGTTAAAGAAATTACAAATTACTTAACAGAATCTAACCACATAATAGAACGGAAAGACAGTGTGAAAGACCTTGGGGTATTAACCCCTCCAACCCGGATGACCTCATATACGCCCATAACATACTCGGCCCGCGCAACCCGGATGGCCTCATGTACGCCCCTTGCTTTCGTGCTTGATTTTCGAAAGCCGCGCGCACATTTTGTGATGATTGGGCGGTAGGTGGCGCCACCCGGCGTCAACGACGCCACAACAACAGTATCTACCCCGACGCCATCATGGACAGTACACCAAATAGTGATTCCGCCGTGTCCGACATCGTGCTTCCTACGACGCCCTTGATAGTGCGTCGTGCCTTACCCCGACGCCATCGCCTAAATGTGTTATCTCCCGGAGGTATTGAGACGACTTTGAGACTTTATGAGAAAGCTGATGCCAAGCATAAGATTGATGAAGAAGTGAGTGACCACTCGAGTAATTATAAGTCGAGTGATTATGGCCATGAGAGTGATAAAGAACAATTCCTGGGATTTGCGAAAGAATTTGAGTGATGAGAGTGATGAAGGTGATGTACCAGTTGTTGAGGAAGCTGGTTTACCTAAAGAAAGTGAACTTGCGAGAGTGAGTGAGTGGGAGAGTTCAAGGTCACAAACCAAATTTCGCATAAGTGACACGACTCCAAGCCCTTCCCCAGGTAAATCGCCTTTCAAGCTCCATTTCTACAAGTTAAAAATACTTGAAAAGGCGGCCGCGGCAGCTAGGGAACAAGCTAAAATAGTTGGTGAGGATGAGGCTGTGAGTGAGGGTCAGCGTGGTGACCCTTCTCGACCGCCATTGTCTCCCTTATCTACCCACGCCACCCAAGATGACCCGGATGCCCCGCATTCTTCCCCACCACCCCCACCATTGCCAAGGGTTGAGGACCCCCCACTTTCGGCCTATTTGCCTCCTAGGTCCCCCGACAGGAGACATACTGCTGCCGAAAAGGGGAAAGGTAGAAAATATACTAAGAAAATGAAGAAAAGTAAGAGAGTTTTGTTTGAGGCTCCCGCGGCGGCGTCCACCCCTGCCGGCCCCAGCCATACGTCCCCGCAACTTTCCCCACGGTCCTCCCCACCTCTCCCGCCTTCAACATGTCTTCCTGCAGAAGTATTTGAGCTCGCATCACCAATACCTGGGCCTAGTGAAACTGAATCATTGCTTTCTGTGACTCGTCGCAGGCCAAGGAGCCCGGGACCTCTGGAGGACACAGCCTCACCTGTCACTCCTTCCCCACCTCGCCCACCCGCACGCCGCCCACGCATCACTGGTTCCCCGCCAGATTATGTGGGGGCCACTGATGATGAAGGGCACCGCTCTGAAGACTCTGGCCATGATTACATAGGTCCACCGTCAGGGCAAGATGACCACTCTGACGATGACGATGACTATATGGACATCGACGACCCTCGACCCACCCGCTTGGCCCGGCTTCGTGCTGCCCGTCTTTCTGCCCGCCGCCCTGGCCGCCGCCCTGACCGACGCCCTCGCCGCCACCCTAGGGCGCGCGCCTCCCGAGTTGGCCGTGGGCGTACTGGGCTACCAGTTGGAGCTCCTCGTCAGCGTAGACAAGACCCATTCTACGTTTTTCAGTGGCAAGACGTAGTTGATGGGGATGGATACAACCCTGATGTGCCAGCTTTTGATGAGGCACTGGAGGGTTCAGGCATTACCCCCAATTTTCCTGCAGGCCCCAATGCTCCACCACACGAACTATTTGAGGCATTCTTTGATGAGGAGGTGGTAGGCTATGTTGTCAAAGAGACAAACAAGCAGCACCAATTCCAGGTACACTTTTTGGGCAAGGTGACCAAGGGCCATATGAGGAAGTGGACCCCAGTGACTCATCAAGAATTCATGGTGTTCCTGGCACTCACCATGCTAATGCCTCATGTCAGGAAGCATAGGTTGCCTGACTATTGGATCACCAATGATCTGCTTTCAACCCCTGCCTTCGGGAAATATATGGCTCGCGACCGGTACCTTGATATCCTCGCAGCGCTCCATCTTGTCACCAACACCGACGTCCACCGCCCAGACAAGCTGTGGAAGATTAGGACGTTGTATGAGATGATGCGAGACCGCTTCACCTCCTACTTCAAGCCCTTCCGCAAGGTCGTCATTGACGAGTCTCTTGTGCTGTTCCGGGGAAAACTCAGCTTCCGGCAGTACATCCCCTCCAAAAGACATCGCTTTGGCATAAAATTCTTTGTGCTGTGCGACTGCACAACTGGCTATGTCCTGGACTTCCTGGTGTACAGCGGGAAGGAAGGGGACGTGCTTGTGGACCCCCTCATTGGATTTGGTGGAGCAGTGGTGCAAGCCATGATGGACCGCTACTTCCATAAGAATCACGTCCTCTACACGGACAACTATTACACGTCCCCCACTCTCTCACAGTACCTGCATGAGCGCAAGACAGGGACTGTAGGCACAGTACGAGGGAAAAGGAAGGGCATGCCAACTTTCCCTGCAAAGACCAAAAAAGGTGATGTCTTCAGGAAGAAGTCGGGGCCCATTCTGGCTATCCACTGGCACGACCAGCGGAAGGTCAACCTCCTGACCACCATCCACAAGGGGGAAATGGTGGAGACTGGCAAGGTGGATCGCCGCACCCAGGCCAGGGTGACCAAGCCCGATACTGTCCTGGACTACAATGTCAACATGAGGCTGGTGGACAAGTCCGACATGCAGATAGGCTTCATTGACTGCCTGCGTACCTCGTGCAGATGGTACAAAAAGTTCTTTCTGCATATGGTGGACATGTCAATTCTGAATGCCTATAATATATACAGGCTTCGGAATGAGAACCCACCCCTGAAGTTCAATAGCCTGCGGAGGTTCCAAAAGCAGGTGTTGACGGGGCTCCTGGAGAAGTATGCTACGCCACAGAGGGCAGTGGCACATCCTGGGCCCGCCGTTATCGACCGCTTGCAGTCTGCTCCATACCTGCTTAGGCACCAGCTTGGTTTCTTTCCTCAGAATGCAGCAGGAAGAACAAATCAGAAGCGGTGCCATGTCTGCTACCACAGCAGGGTGAGGCCGCACCCAGGTAAAAAGTCAACCACGGAGTGTGTGGAGTGCAAGGTGGCACTCTGTGCTGTAGGGTGCTTCGCTGCTTACCACACCAAGCAGGAGTTCTAATAATCATACTGAAATTGCCAAATAAAATGACAATATGTACACTATAATTATATATAGGCAAAAAGTGGAAGAAAACCAATGTATTATAATAAAAAAGTCAAGTATTATGAGAAAATTGATACAAATACAATTCCACCATAATAATATGTGAAAGTGACATATGTATATACCAAGTGACATTCATATGATTAGAAGCTATAGAAGTATATAAATCAGTGAAAAAAGACACAATAAATTGTATATAAAACGTTTACAAATCATATAACTAAGTGAAAGTGACACAAGACCTAAGATTTGATGGCCAAAGTATAATAAACACCTGTGATAATAAATAATCAGTGCCTAATACAACAATAACCTACCTCAATTACTAATAAAATGTACGGTATCGAGTGAAAATGAGCATTATCAGTGACAGTGACACTCTCTAAAGCATATTTGTCAAAGTGAAAGTGACACAAGACCTAAGATTTGATGGCCAAAGTATAATAAACACCTGTGATAACGAATAATCAGTGCCTAATACAACAATAACCTACCTCAATTACTAATAAAATGTACGGTATCGAGTGAAAATGAGCATTATCAGTGACAGTGACACTCTCTAAAGCATATTTGTCAAAGTGAAAGTGACACAAGACCTAAGATTTGATGGCCAAAGTATAATAAACACCTGTGATAACGAATAATCAGTGCCTAATACAACAATAACCTACCTCAATTACTAATAAAATGTACGGTATCGAGTGAAAATTACCAATATCAGTGAAATTGATACCCTAATAAACATATTTTATATAATTGGCCTCAAAATAACTAGAAAATATCAAATAAACATCACATTCTCAATATCAAACACTAAAATCGTCTAAGGGAGATAAATACTTTGGCGCGGCGAGCGGCTAGGTGCGTCGTAGCCAGGGCGGGCCGACGCTTTCGGACGCGTGAGGAAATTCCCGCATAAAAAAGCACTCGTCTTCCCGCGCTCACCATTATGCAACCAGAGGGGCTAGAGACCTCTACTAAACGCCATTCGACAGAGGAAGGTTTGTGGAACATTATTTTTTTTTATTCACAACATTACATGCAATATTCATTCATTTACAGAGTAGTTAACATAGGTAAAAAATCCTCAAAACCCCCGGTACAGGAGTACAGTCATAAGCTATAGCCCCCGGGGCTGGAGGGTTTAATGGCTGAAAATATGGGTTTCAAAGTACATAACCAGGTCAAAGTGGCGGCTGCGAAACGTCTAACGGGTTGGATTCTGCGTACTTTTAAAACACGCGGTGAATTGCCTATGATAACGCTCTTCAAATCTCTAGTGCTACCGCGGCTTGAATACTGTAGCGTATTAACATCCTCATACAAAGCAGGTGAAATAAATGACGTAGAGAGTGTACAAAGAAATTTCACTTTGCATATAAGTTCGATAAAACATCTACACTATTGGGAGCGTTTAAGAGCACTGAATCTGTACTCACTGGAACGTAGAAGAGAACGTTACCTAATAATATACACGTGGAAAATCGCAGAGGGTTTAGTACCAAACCTACATACTCCGATAGTCATGAAATTCAGTGATAGGAGAGGCTGGGAATGCGAAATCCCCCGGATGAATAACAGGGGTGCTATGGGCTCTCTGCGAGAGGGCTGGTTATCACACAGAGGCCCACGTCTCTTCAACAAACTCCCACGGCGAGTAAGAGACATGAGGGACATCTCGTTAGACAACTTCAAGAGAGCCCTAGATGTCGAACTGCAAAAAGTGCCAGACGAGCCCATCCTCGCAAGGGAGCGAGCTGTCGCTTCAAACAGTCTACTGCACCAAATCACCACCCATAACGAGGGGCGTCGCACTCCTTGGTGCCGCTAGAGGAGCGGCGAACACATCCAAAGGTATCCAAAGGTAAGGTAAGGACCTTCCTACATTATCCATACGAAGAAACGTTGCATCCCTTGCATTATTCTACAGATATTTTCAAAGCAATTGTTCCGAGGAACTTGCTTCAATTGTGCCTCCTCTCCACATCTTTCCCCGTAGAACTAGGGCAGCTGAGAGCGCCCATTAATTTACACTTTCTCCTCCACAATGCAGAACTTCTGTTTATCAGAATTCATTTATCCCCAGAGCTACTACTCTTTGGAATTCACTTCCCTCGAATTGCTTTCCACAAACTTACAATCTACAAATGTTTAAATCCAGTTGTTACAAAAAATTTATGAATGGAGGATGCCTTTAGGCACATGGACCTTTTTTGTTTTATCTGTGTTTTTCCTTCCTCCGTTCATTGTCTCTAAAAAAAAAAAAAAAAAAAAAAAAAAAAAAAAAAAAAAAAAAATATAGACCTCTTCTAAAATATTTAAATGCCATATTACTGGAATATATCTGGAGTAGAACTCTTTTGGGTTAAGCAAGGTGGTAATGTTTGATGGTGATGTTTGAATGTGCCGATATTTTATTCTGAAGATATGTTTAAGTTTTATCTGAAGAGAAATCCAATTTTGAACTGAAATGGGATAGAATTGTTATACAGTATGTATTTAATATTCCAATACAATTTAATAAATCTTAAAGTAGATTATAAATTAGTTTCAAATAACTGTTACTATATTCTTCTTATCTCGGTGTAATTTACTTCACTATACAATGCAAAATAAAAAATATGTATAAAACAAACACATATATATATAGTTCTTGAAGTAGCTGAATCATATTTTCTGTCAACTGTACTATCATGTCCCCTATTTAGTGACCTGTACTGGTCATATTATACATTATTATGTCTCTACAGTATTCACATTAATACAAGCTGTTCTTTTCAGGATAGAGTTTTTGGTATCCAGGTCAGATGCATGCATGTGTGAAGTGATATTAGTTTAATGTAATATTACCCCTTAACCGCTTTAGCACGACTATGGCTCTTTGCCTTTAATTCTGGCTAAGATTAGATTGTTTATGCAGTTTAAGAAGGAACTATATTATTCAGAAGGTTAATTGAGATCGTACTATCTCCTTTGAGTCCTACAAGTAGAATATATACCAAAAATATGATAACAATTATGTCATCGTGCTGAAGGGGTTAATCTCTCTGTTGCTGTGGGTTTTATGTTTATTAATTTTCCCTATAGAAATTATTTAATAGTCTGTGAAGTTTTAAAATTTATATGTCTAGCTATCATTCATGTTCATTATTAATTAATAATGCGCTTCCTTAGCTTTTACCTTGTTGTTTAAGCTATTTATACCATCACCCAAGCCTATAAATGGTTTAATTCATTATGTGTGTTGTGGATTAATATATTTTAATCTTACATCAGGTCTTAGGAGAGATCTCATATCTGATTAAACATAAGATCAAAAGCTTTCTGTAATGTAACTAATGAACCAGGCTGATCACGTGTATGTGGGGAGCCTTAACTTTATAATCAAATCTTCAACATTGGCAAGAAATTGGAGGATAGAGGGTTTTTGCTATGAGAAAAAAGTTCATATAGCATATTTCTCCCTTATCCAAATTCATGTTGCAAAAGTCGACTAATATGAGTTAGGACCAGAAAAATAATTCGGCTGTAGGCCTAATAAGTGTAATACTGCTGGCCCTCTGTGCATCGACTTTGTTCCTACATATAGCCCTCGTCACATCTTTCCGGTGTTAATGCCAACCTCTGCCGAATAAGGCAATTGTGCATGTCCTGTGGCACATCGGGACCGTGGTCTGCAGCAACTGTGATAAACCGTGTTGAGCCGGGATGGGTCAGGAAGTTGCCCAACAAATTTAAGCATAAGGACGTTGGTGGAGAGACTCAGACGTGGGGTGGAAATGAGTTACTTAACCTCTGAAGTGCGCATGGGGGGTATGAGACTGACGTATTTGAGCTGTTCCCATCACTAACATCGTTATTTTACCATAAATAGCATTAACCCATAACTGTCGGGGCGCAACATAAGTCGAGTATAATAAATCTGGACTATCTGGCGGCGCTCGACATAGGTCATGTGGCAATTTCAGCACGTAATGTTGCTGAGAGAGAGAGACAAGTGGTGGCAGGAGAGTAGCGAGCGTATGACTGCTCCAGACCACCGCGGCGAACCTACTGACACGAATCCCACCTCCTCCCTCCCTCTCTCACTCGCTATATACGGAATTGTATGGGGAAAGTGCCGAATTACATGCTTTTTGCACTCGCGTTGCGCGGTTGTTGCAAGAAAACTAGCCATCATAAAAGGATCGTTATGGTGTCATTGGAAAGCTCTGTTTATGCCCTTTCAGGGATAGATACTTGTTTTACGCTCTGGGTCTTATTTAGGCATGAAAATGATCACGTAAACAGCCCTATTTTGGCTAAAAACACCCCGCTGGTGGCTACATATTATATACCGCCTAGGCCGCTCGTAAGGTGTTAATACTTATCCATATGTGCCTATTATAGGTTGATTATAAAGGTATTAACCTGTTACAACAATAAAACAAGTGGAAACAGCATTTGGATGGTCAAAATCGGCGATACAGGCCGGGAGTTACATAATGTATGGCTGAGGCAACCTCCCTTCCCACCACTTTTCCCCACGTCTGGAGAGAGACTGTCGATCGATACTTTCTCTCTCTCTCTCTTGCACTCGCTTGCTAACAGTGATGACTATGCCCTGCTTGCAACTCGCTAATGTTAGCACGAAAATATACCACAGAATAAGGGAATAACAGGGAAAATTGGTGATAACTGAAGGAGGTGAGGAAAGTGGGGAAGGAGGGGAGGTGGAGGAGTGATATTTGGCATGGCCCAGGGGCAATAAAAAAAAAAAAAAAAAAAAAAAAAAAAAAAAAAATTGGGGGTGTTTTAACCCGCTGAGCCCCGGCTAGTTATAATATTTTGTTCACCCCAGTCCCAAGACATTTTCACTTTTTGTTTTTGTTTGCTAAAATGGAAGACAAGGGTGAGAAATGAAAAAAAAAATCACCTCGGATATTTTTTTTTTTGGGGGGGGGCGGTGGGGGGTTGGGGGTGGGAGCCTCAAAAAATGTGTTGAGCCAAAATGGAAGAGAATGGTGAGAAATGAAGAAAAAAATAAAAAAAAAATCACCTCGGTCATTTGGGGGGGGGGGGGGGGGGGGGGGGTCGAAAGTTCGTCTCCCCCGCATGACCACCTGCCCGGGAGCACTAGGGTGAAAACTGAGTATGGCATTGTACGGCATACATCCTAAGGAGTGTCTCACATAAATCTCAAGCCTCTAGCTCCCATACGACCGGAGTAATGAAGGTTCAAAGTGGCGGTGAACTAAGGGTGTAAAGTATCCCCACTAAGCCCACCACCACCGGCCGCGCGGCTGTCTTGGCCCGCTCACACCTACCGGCCCGGCTCGCCCACACACTACGGTACCTCCCCCTCCTATTCTCCCGCCATTTCCTACCTTACGAGCCACGTAACTGATTTTAATATGCCGAACGCACGTGATGCGTCGCTGGGAGTTGGTGATCAAAAACTGCCGACGCATCACGTGCGACGCTGGGTCTCAATGGGTTAAATGGATTTTTTAATAGCCTTACTCTTAAGAGTCTTCCCGCAGTCCGCCGGAGGAACTCTTAAGAGTCTTCCCGTAGTTCCCGGGTTAAGAAGTGCGTGCAGAGTTACATGGAGGGATAGACAGACAAATGAGGAAGTAAGAAGGAGGTGTGGTGTGGAGGTAGATGTGCTGGAAAGTGTGAAAAGGAACACCTTGAGATGGTTCAGCCATATGGAACGTATTGGAAGCGAGAGAATGACTAAGAGGGTGTACGAGAGCGAGGTGGAAGGACAGAGAGGGAGAAGTAAACTGAAAGAGAGGTGGAAGGATGGAGTGAGGAAGTATATGGATGAAGACGGTGCTGGTTGGGAGGAGGGGCATCGACTGACTGGAGACAGAGGTGCATGGGGACAGTTCGTTCGTGGCCACCCCTTCGGGGATCACGGTGTCAGGCAATAGATAGATAGATAGACTTTAAATTTCTGGCGACCAAACATTTCTCGTGGAAATCCGCCTGACATGTCTGCGCCATACCTGCGGCAACTGCAGGCATAACTCAAGCAGCTGCAAGCAGCCGCAGCTGTTACACAGGCAGGCGCTGTCCTTAATTGTTGCTGCACCCACTCAAAATGTTCCTGCACATGCCAGCAATAAAGGTCGCCACATGCTAAAGGAAATGCAGCGGTTGCTACTGGTATCCGCCAGTTTACTACCTTCTTTTCCTCTCTCCATGTTCCCCTCCCTTTCTATATTTGCCCTGATTCTCCCCTCTTTTCCTGTATTATATTCTCCTTTCCCCATTCTTGTTCAATCTTCCTCAGATTGGGGCAGAGAAAATCTTGTTACTTTCAATGCCCCAAAGACCCAGTTACTCCCTCTGTCTACCCGCCGCAATCTTCCACAAGACTATCAATTACTTTTCAACAATACACAAATCAACCCTTTATCTTCTCTTAAAAATGTTGGTGTAACTTTTTCATCCAATAGGTGTGATGATGGGTCTGAGATGCATAAATAATGACAGTGGCATGACTGTTTACACAGAAAACTAAATCAGAGAGGCATGGAAAGAGCATTATGAAAGATTGCTTAATGTGGAATTTTAATGGAACAGCTCAGCACTGCAGTGGAGTAGGGCGTAGAACTATGGAAAGAAGTGGCGACTATTCATGCGCAGTATGCGAGAAAGGGGTGGGAAGTAACTCAATTCAATGTTGCGTTTGTAGTGACTGGGTACACAAGAGATGTAGTGGAGCAAGACAACCTTTGACAAGAATCATAAACTTTGAATGTGCAATGTGCAAGGGAGAACTTGTGTTAAATGACCCGCCTTTCAGTGTTGATGTCGACAGTGTAATGCTGGAGTGTGTGAATAAGTTCTGCTACCTGGGCGGTACGGTTTCCTCCGGAGGTGGCGCTGAAGCTGGCTCCATTGCTAGAGTCAGAAGTGGCTGGGGAAAGTTTAGAGAGCTGTTGCCACTCCTGACCATGAGAGGGCTTCCACACCTACCTAAAAGGGAAGGTGTATACCTCGTGTGTTAGGAGCGCTATGCCTATGCCTCGGAGACATGGCCGGTTATAGTGGAGAATATCAATGAATGGAACGGAATGAGAAGAGAATGGTGAGATGGATATGTGGGGTTAATCTCAGGGACAAGGTATCGAGCGAGGAATTAAAAAGGCCTCTGGGTATTAGGAGTGTCAGTGAAGTGATGCGCACAAGCCGACTTGGTTGTTTTGGACACGTGGAGAGAATGGATATTCAGAACTGGGTGAGAAAATCCCAGACTGTGAATGTGGGGGGAGCTGCGCGTAAGGGTGGATCTAGAATGATATGGGCTTGGGTACTCTGGTCCGATCTCAAAATATAGAACTTGACAACAGAGGCAGCCCTTGACAGGGCCGCCTGGAAAGCCGTCATTTAGGACATGAGACTGTAACCACATTCTCTGTGAAGAAAACGGTCTTTAAACTTGTATATATGTATGTATATCTTGGAAAGATCATATTTTTACATCCCTACATATCCTATTCAGGATAGGAGGAGGAAAGAGGGGAAAAGGATGTGCGGTGCACGACGGAGCAGCCTACGGGTTTACCTGCGGCCCCTGCAGGGATCCGCAGATTTATATTGTGTACCCTCGTGGACCGCATTTTTTCATAGTCGACGCACACCTCTGCATACCGTCGGGCATGCCACCGTTACCTGTAGGTTGACCGCAGGTATATTTGCTGGTATAACCGTAACACCCATAACTGCCATGCCGGTATAAATTAATCAGGATAATCCAGCCTGAGGCGGTCCTATTTGACCATGTTCACCTACGTTCTTGCACCCTTTTCGCACCGCCGACACAAATCGGGAAGATGTGACGGGGACTGTAGGCTCTGTCCCCTGGAGAACTATCATATGGTGCACACAGGATGTCATGCTTCATGGATGTAGGCTACAGTGGTCTCCCAGGTAACACTATCCGTGGCAATACTGTACACCTTACCTACCTTAACAGAGTAAGGCATATTTAAATTTAGTCTGGAATACCTGACCGACCAAAAATAGTCAGCCAGACAAATTATTGGCTTTGTTTGACTAATTATTTTGTCTATATAAGGTGTATTTCAAATGTGGCTGCATACAACAAATAATGTTATATTATTATATTCTGCTATATATACTGTACATGCATATACATATTTCATTATGTTATGCTCATACTACATTGTAATAAAGCCTTACAGATGTTAAATACAAAGTGTTAATGTAGAAAGATATTTGAATGACTCACAATAACTAAATCGATGCTAATTCTTGGATGACATTTTTTTGTTTTATTATTTTTATTATTAAAAGGTAGCCTACTTTGAAGTGTTACAAGACCTAACCAATTGTACTTACACTAGCTGCAGCCTACACATAGAAATACTTCACAACTGAACACCAAAATTCCAAAGTTGAGCTACTAACAAGAAAGGTGCCATTGCATTAATGTTGCTGTAAAAAAAAAAAAAAAAAAAAAAAAGTAGACACTACTCTCCAAACTTAATTAGAGACACAAAATCTAATGGAGATAACCCAAGTAAAGGCACTTGAAATATAATATCTGGTGATTTTCCCTTTTTTAAGCGTTTATTGTCAGTCACATTAAATACTGCAAGAGTACACCTATTTGGTACTGAAGATAGAATAAATAATGTAACAAGTGTTTTGTATGTGAGGTCCATACTAAAAATGTATAATCATGTAGCTAAAAAAATATATATATCTTATACGTAGTTCATTTTTTAACTTGGCAGCAAATCTTCATCTCAACATTAGGATTTTGAATGGACATGATTAGTTGGCAGTGCTGTAAGAAGTGGCTCTTGAAGCTGAATAGAGAAAAAATATGAAAACAGGTTGAACCATTCAAGAGCAACTACAGTATAAGGAGAAGGGTGAAGTAACCAAATTAGTATGGAAGTGGTTTGAGCAGTTTGAAATTTGGCACCATCAGAATCAGAGAGTGCTAACAATTAAAAGTCATTATCTACTAAACATTGTTTGAATTTTCATGGAAATGTTATTTTGAGGCTATAACTATTATCAATGAGATCTGTATCACTTTAGTAGCAGTTTTTGTTATTAGAGTTGATGCTGATAATCTACCCCCCCCCCCCCCTCCCCCAGATATTACCATTTCATGAAATTTTGTGATCTGGCCCCTGGAATGCAAGTGAATAGTAGGGGTAAAATTGTAATATGCTGCCGAGGTAATGTGAACAGAGTATAGTAACTGTGTGTTGTGTCGACAGGGTTGCAAGGCATGTGGGTGCGAGATCGGTGGGAGCCGAGCCAACGAGGCCCAATGTGACCCAGCCTCAGGGGTGTGTGTCTGCAAAGAACATGTGGAGGGCCAGCAGTGTGACCAGTGCAAGCCTGGATACTTCAACCTGGACCGGGAGGACGAATATGGTTGTACACCATGCTTCTGCTACGGCCACTCATCCATCTGCTTCACGGCTGATGGTTACTCACAAGGTATAGCTACACTGTAAATAATATGTGTTCAAATGTAAGACTAATGATGCACAAATATAAGTGCTGCAATCGTTTATGTGTTCAAATTATAACACAAAATCTCTTGAAAAACTTTTTAAAGTATCGTTTTTGATGGATTTTAACACACAATCTGTAAAGTGTAGCCTACTCAAGTAGTATTATATACAAATTTTGTTTTGTGTCCCCATTACTTTCAGTAGCAGGTTCATTGGGGAAATTGAGTTTTAAGGAGAAGATGCATTTATCTACACTCCTTGGATTCCTACTTAACCCAATGCTGTCCCAGCGTCGACCCTAATCCGTCAGTAGCCTACCATAGGTTAACACTAGTACCAGCGACGGATGTCATCTGTCACTATTACCCGACCCTTGTTCCTGCTAATATCGAGCGGGAGCCACTAACATGACTTGAAGGCAATACTGCTAGGTGTTGGCAACACTGCACGTGTGTCCCACTAGCCACCAGCAGCCACCGACCATCATTCACCCTTCAGCTTTTATGGTGGGAGGATGTTGTCTCGCCGCGGATGAGTCATTTTGGCCAGAATGGCTGGTACTGAGGAGTTCATACATTACAAAATTCTTTGGTATTGTAGGGGTTAACTACTTAACATAAACAATTGCCATGCAATTTTGCTAGTGGATGAATTGCTGCACCATCATATGTTATTTGTTTTCTATTTGCCGCTTTTCCTTCCTATGACAAAGAGTCTCTTGATGATACAATCTTAATATTACATAACATTGATGCTATAACGTATAACATCGACACTCATGCACGTTTCAATAATGTAGCCAAAGCTAAATGAATGTGGCATAAAAACATTTGGTTAAGACATATGTTCATGATAATTAACTTAACCAAACTTCTGAATTAATCACAGTATTTGGAATTACTTTATCAACTTTATAATCCATAATTAATATTCTTGTTGGCAGGTATAATCGAGAGTGGGTTTGTGCGAGGTGAGGAGCGGTGGGGTGCCAAGGATTCCAGTGGTCGGTCGGTGTCGCTCAACTACAACCCTGTGATCCAGACTTTGGCAGTGTCGGCACCAGGCAGAGAGGGTGTCTACTTCCTTGCTCCAAGTAAGACACTATACCAGTAGTATTCATAGACTCCATTATCTTTCATTTATCTGGCCATGAAGATATACTTGAATCTTAGCTATAGTACACTTGGATGTCATAGTCTCTAGCCCACTCATAAGAATTCATGGATCCCCTATGTTATTCTGGATGTAATTATAACTATCTCGATTGATTATTGGATACAGCTTGCTTTCCAATAAATAGTACATATACTTTACTGTAGTTTTATAGTTGATGTTCAGAACATTATATTCATAAATTTGTTTCCAGAGATAAACTTCCATAATTAGAAATAAGTGAAGTCCACGAATATTTATGAATGGGCTGGAGACTATGGCATCCCAGTGTAGATACATGCAGATTAACCCCTTCAGACTCATATGACGCAGAGGTTGCCAGATTAGCAATAAGAAATAAAGTTCTCTCACTCTTATAATTACCTCCCAAAAATTAGTTTTCTACCCACAACTAACTCAAAGACAACTGCAGAGGTTGAAGTAACTAAACTAAAGGTTTCTAAATTCCCCTGATGTTAACAAAGGCTTTAAAGTATCCCTAATCGGCTCAAAATCGCGTCATATGTCGGAGTGGGTTAAACAGTTTGCTGACAACCTGAATGAGGAATTAAACAAATACAAGATGAAGGTCAGGCATTGGAGATCGTCAACTCTTTTAAGTATCTGGGCAGTGTGTTGAGTAAAGATGGGACTATGGATGAAGAAGTGCGGGAGAGGGTACAACAGGGGAAGGGTTGTAGGAACGCTAAAAGCAGTAACAAGAAATAGGGTGGTCAGTATGGAAGTGAAGAAGTCCTTGCATGACAATGTGGTAATTCCGACACTGACTTACAGAAGCGAAGCATGGACGTTGGTTGAGAGACTCAGACCAAGAGTGAGAGCAGTGGAAATGAATTACTTAAGGAGTGCGTGCGGAGTTACATGGAGGGATAGACAGACTAATGATAAGAAGAAGGAGGTGTGGTGTGGAGGTAGATGTGCTGGAAAGTGTGAAAAGGAACAACTTGAGATGGTTCGGCCATATGGAACGTATGGAAAGCGAGAGAATGACTAAGAGGGTGTACGAGAGCGAGGTGGAGGGACAGAGAGGGAGAGGTAGACCGAATGAGAGGTGGAAGGATGGAGTGAGGAAGTACATGAACGAAGGCGGTGCTGGTTGGGGGGAGGGGCATCGACTGACTGGGGACAGAGGTGCATGGGGCGGTTCGTTCGTGGCCACCCCTTCGGGGATCACTGTGTCAGGCAATAGATAGATAGATAGAAGATGAAGCACTATTGCGAAATGGCTCCCAGTTGTTTCCAATTTTCCCTCAATTGCTGCTCTTTACTTTTGCTTGTAGGATCATCAAATTAACATGTTTCTGACTTAAAATCACAAATTATCTTACCAATGTTTAATCTGTATTTTCAAACTTTTACTTCTAACAATCAATTACATACCTAAAATACTCCTTTCTCTCCGTAGATCGTTTCCTCGGTGACCAGCGTGCCAGTTACAACCACAAACTGGCCTTCTACCTGAATGTCGGAGAGGTGGGGCCCCATACCAGCACTGAAGACGTCATCTTGGAGGGAGCCGGACTCTCTATTTCTGCACCAATTTTCGCTCAGGGCAACAGGCCACCCACCACTCAAGTAAGTATTCACCTATTAGTCCATGGGTCAAGGTGACCATCGGTACCATCAGAGAGGGTTTTAGCTGCAATTATAATCTACAAGACAGTTTTCTTATTGTTTTGGATATATTATTTCAATTTGATAACCTTGATGAATGAGTTACCAGATAACTTAATAGCCATTTACAGGAGATTATGTTGAAAGTTTGACCCTCAATTCCTGTGATTTTCATGATCTGGCCCATCGACGATATGTTCATAAATTGCTTTGAAGTATGTACAATACAGTATATGGACCTTTTAGCCCTTTCACTATGAGATGCCTTTCATATTATAGCCTAGTGTTTTACAAGAATAATATAACAAAGAATAAATAAATTTAAGGAGCTACTTGTGTATATTTTATCTCCTTTACTACGAAATGTCTCTCCTAATGTGTAATCTCTTCATGTTAGCTAGAAAGAAAATGTGAAAGACTTCAAAATTGTGATGAATGATACAAATGTGGTGCTTTATTATTTTCTTAGCTATATGGAAACAGACTTTGCAGTAATGCTGCCTGCTTCTCAATGCTGAAGCTCTGTTAGATTATAGTACATTGGTACTAATTCTGGCTTATGTCAACAGAAACAAGAGTACACATTCCATCTTCATGAAGATTCGCAGTATGGCTGGTCCCCTCGTCTGGCCTCTCGAGACTTCATGTTCCTACTCTCCAACCTGACAGCTATTAAGATCCGGGGAACATACAATTATCCAGGTAAGCGCCCTCTTAAACATCTGTAAAATAACATTAAGAGATCATAAATTACCACTATAAAAGCAATTATTCAGTTATATGATTTGTTAGCTTTATTTTACTTATACTGTAGTTTCCAACATTCAAGACTCGCACTTCTCTTGAATGAGATGGTGAATGCTTCATGTAATAGAAGTGCAATGACCCATGCTAGTGCAATGACCCATGCTTTAGTACCGTGGCCTGATGATATCAACAGAATGGAACGTAACAAAATGAGAATGCTGAGATGGATATGTGGGGCCAAACTGCAAGATAGGGTATCTAATGAGGAGTTGAGGATATGGTTAGGAATCAAGAGTATCGGCGATGAGATGCACACAAGCAGGCTTAGATGGTTTGGGCATGTAGATAGGATGGATGATTTTTTTTCTGAGTAAAAATATCAAGTCTGTGAAAATGTAGGGAGCTGCACCAAGGGGTAGAACTAGAAAGACGTAGGATCAGACCATATACTCTGATCTCAAACCTGAAAGTGAGGCAGGTCTGAATAGGGCTGTTTGGAACGCTACCATTAGGATGTGAGATTGAAAACGCTCCTTCTATGAACCACTTGGTCTTAAAAAATATGTATGTAGGCTATGTATGTACATACTGTATGTATGTACAGTAAAACCTTTCAGCCTTTCAGACAAATCCGAAAGGCTGAAATAAAGTCCGAAGTGTATACTGTAAGTCCGAAATTCGGCTCTTCGGTCCGAATGCGAAATAATTTTTCTCAGCCTTTCAGACAAATCCGAAAGGCTGAAGCATGAGTCCGAAGTTTATAAGTCCGAATACACATTCACCTAACCAGACAAGTCCGAAACTCGGCTCTTTGGTCCGAATGCGATTTAATTTTTCTCAGCCTTTCAGACAAATCCGAAAGGCTGAAGCATGAGTCCGAAAAGTGTAGTCCGAAAAGGATGGAGGTATTTTCTCAGCCTTTCAGACAAATCCGAAAGGCTGAAGCATGAGTCCGAAATGAAATGCTAGTCCGAAAGTCTGAGAATTCCGAAAGATTGAAGTCCGAAACAGCGAGGTTCTACTGTATGTATGTACAGTCAGTCCCCCCAATCCGCGCCTATATGGGCGGCATTACACGACGTGCATTGGGAATTCGCGCATTGGGGATAACATAACTTATGGAGAAAAATACATATGGGCGGCAGCCCGCATTTCCACACACATTTGACGGTAATTTTTGATCAAAATCAATACTAATTGGACAACCAAGCATACACAATAATAGAAACATAAACAAGTCATTCCTTACATTAACATTAAATGCTATAAGTTGGTGAATAGAGTGAGGGCTCCGAGGCAGACCCCGCGACGGGCGAGTTTATATAGCCTAGGCCTAGGCTTCCCCGGCCCCGCCACTGTCACTGGC
>JBAKBP010031421.1:0-24457 GCA_037953745.1 Lithodes maja | reverse complement strand
ACACCGTGCACGACTATCCTGGATCATCAACCCTTGATAGACAATCTGCTATCACGTTCTCACTCCCGGCAATATGCTGAATGTTGAGATTATACTCTTGGAGCATTAGGGACCACCTGGTCAACCGCATATTCCGATTGTGAAACTGATTTAGGAATTTCAAGGGATGATGGTCCGTATAAATCGTCACTACCGGGCCGTAGGCTGGAACATAAACTTCGAAATGTTTGAGCGACAAAACGATAGCAAGAAGCTCCTTCTCTATAGTCGAGTAATTCCTTTGTGCCGAATTAAACTTGCGAGAAAAGAAGCTCACTGGGTGTTCCAAGCCCTCGGAATCAGTCTGCAGTAACACTGCCCCGGCACCCACACCGCTGGCATCAGTCGCCAGCTGAAAACTCCTGGAGAAGTCTGGGGCTCTCAAAATCGGATGTGTACACAGCAGGTGCTTGACTAGGTCGAAAGCCCTCTGACACTCCGCAGCCCAACAGAACTTCACTGACTTCGACAGTAGATCAGTTAACGGTGCTAAGACAGTAGAGTATCCCCGGATGAAGCGCCTATAATAGCCTATCATACCTAGGAACCGCATGACCTGGCGCTTAGTGGTGGGCCTGGGAAACATATTGATAGCCTGTATCTTGCTCAGGGGGGGGCACACCCGGCCTAACCCGACCACGAAGCCAAGATACTGCACAGTAGCCTTTACAAACTCGCACTTCCTCAGGTTCACCACCAGCCCAGCATCGTGCAACTTCCCAAACAGGGTCTCTAAGTGCCTTAGGTGATTTTCAAAATCGTCATCATACACTATCACGTCATCAAGGTAGACCGTGCAGTTAGGGATTTCGTCACAAATATCGTTCATCAGGTTCTGAAACGTGGCAGGTGCGTTCTTAAGCCCATAAGGCATTACGTTACATTGGTAGGTCTTGCCATCTACCACAAAACCACAAACTTGCTTAGCTCGGTCCGACAGGGGTACTTGCCAGTAGCCTTTTACAAGATCAATTTTAGTAAGGTACTTTGCATTCCCTATCTTGTCCACGCTGTCGTCAACTCGAGGCAAAGGGTAAGGGTTGGTAGTGGTCAAGCCATTTAGCCTACGAAAATCTATGCAGAACCGCACCTTGCCGTCAGGTTTTGGCTGCAACGTGACGGGTGATGTCCACTTCACATAACCTTCAGTGATCATCCCTCTCTCAACCATGTACTTTAACTCCTCCCGTAAAGCTGGCAACTTTACCGGGGGCACACGGTAGGGCACTGACTTGAAGGGCACATTATCACCGACGTCCACGTCGTGCGTTACCTGAGTAGTGAGACCTGGGTGTTCGGCGAAAACAGAGGGGTATGACCTGAACAGGCCTAGGACAGCAGCACCCTGGTGCTCAGGCAGGTGACTTACAGCTTGCCTAGCCTCTTGTTCAGTATTCCCCGCCCACTGTTCCGCGGAAATGACACAGT
This sequence comes from Lithodes maja, assembly GCA_037953745.1. NCBI lineage: Eukaryota > Metazoa > Arthropoda > Malacostraca > Decapoda > Lithodidae > Lithodes > Lithodes maja. The sequence goes on along the minus strand of JBAKBP010031421.1, from coordinate 22,990 downwards.
CCCAGCTATCCTCCTCAGCAGCATGACTGTCCCCACCTCCTTCTCCACCCTGGCCGCTGCAGGCCAGCACAGGGACAGTGAGAGGCTCTGAGGGGCGTCTCACATACTCTTTCATGAGGTTAACATGACATAACTGATGTTTTTTTCTACGGTCAGGTGTTGCAACGAGATAATCAAGGTCGGACAGTTTCTTAGCCACCACATACGGCCCAATAAACTTGGCAGAAAGGGGGTGTCCAGGCAAAGGTAAAAGCAACATTACCTCCTGACCCACCGAAAACTCCTGAAGCTTCACCTTGGCGTCATACTGGTGCTTCATGACCGCCTGTGCATTAACCAAGTTATTACCTGCCGCTGCCATGCAACCTATAAGTCTCTCCCGGCTCTCAAGGATATATTTAAGTACAGACCCCGGCTTCTCTTCGCCCTCCCAGATCTCTTTCACCATACTTAAAGGTCCTCTCACATTATGGCCAAAGACTAGTTGATTTGGACTGAACCCCAGGCTCTCTCCTGGGACTTCACGTGCAGCGAACAGAACATACGGCAGACCCAAATCCCAATCAGTATCATGTTCTGCACAGTAACAGCGTAGCATACTCTTCAGGGTCGAGTGCCACCGCTCCAAGACTCCCTGACTCTCGGGATGGTAGGCTGACGATACTACAGAACATATACCGTGCAACTGAAGGGTTTGCTTGAACAATTTGGATGTAAAATTGCTCCCCTGGTCTGACTACACCTCACGTGGAAATCCATAACGGGAACAGAACAATAATAAGTTTTTAACAACTGCCTTTGCCGAGCCGTTTCTCATGGGGTATGCGTCCGGGTATCTCGTAGCCACATCCATGATTGTCAACAGGAATTTATTGCCACTACTAGTAGGCGGGAAAGGGCCAACCAAATCTACTACAACTTTGCTGAACGGAGGCCCGGTGACAGGTATGGGAAACAAAGGTGCCTTCGGGATTATCTGGTTAGGCTTCCCCGTTGTCTGGCAGGTCGCACACCCAGCCACCCATGCACAGACATCAGCCTTGACCCCAGGCCACCAGAAAAACCTGCCCAATGCCGCCAATGTTTTTGTTACCCCCAAATGACCCGCCACCGGCACATCATGCGCCAGACACAATAAGGACTCTCTATACTTATTTGGAACAACCACCTGGTCTACTACCCTCGCACCGCCCTCCCACTTCGATTTGGGGTCTAGAAATCTGCGGTACAATATCCTGTTGAGCCTAAAGAAATCTCCCGGCTTCGCATCCCCATCTTCCTCCAACTCTATGGCACCATTGCTATAACGAGCTAGGCTAGCGTCTTGCAGCTGCTGCTCACTAATGTCCCCGGGCGTCAATGCATCAAGATGGTTTTGTAATAAGACGTTACCCCGGCTAGTAGGCTCTACTGCCTTAGTGGCTCACGCTACAGCTCTTGCCTCACGCGAAGTCTTACCCAACTCTGCCTTGTTACACACCATATCTGGGCCAGAGTCAACTCCCATGTTTATTATAGGTCCAAGTACCGAATCACCGAGAAGTGCAGCAGAATCAATGTCCCTTTTCCTGCCCTTAGCAACCTTCTCCTGATCCTTCCTCCACTGTCCCCGAGGTTGAGTGCTAGGCTTTGCAGGAGCCGCAGAGCGAGATCGGGTTACCACACAGGCCATCTCATCCTGTTGGCACCTCCCAACCCATTCCCGATTCTCACCATCCACGTCGGCCGCCCTCTCGGCAACGACTAAGGGTGGAGTCCCGGAAGTGGGCACCGCAAAGTCGTTGCCGAGAAGAAGGTCGACGCCCTCAACTGGCAAACACTCAACGATCCCTACATCCAGCTCCCTGCACACCTCTCCCACTCTCAACTCCAACCTCACAAGTGGGTATGACCTCGTAGCATTTATACCCTGCACCACAACAACTCTGGCCTCATTTATCGGTTTCCCTGTGAAGTTCCTCAACAAAGTTTGCGAAGCCCCCGTATCCCTCAGCAAGTCAACCCTCCGTAGTTCACTCCCCCAGCTCACAAACCTGTGTCCCCGATGGCTACAGAAAGTGTCCCGGACAGGTGTCGAGCCTTCCGTACGCTTCTTTACCGCGTGTGCCTCAGCTGCTGACAACCTACCCCGGGCAGTTGCTGCAGCCTTCAGAGACACACCGATACTGTGAACCAATGACACCGGCTTAGCGGGAGTGTTACTAGGGCACTCACGTGAATAATGGCCTAGCTTCTGACATTTGTAACATTTCACATCCCCAATGGGCTTCTTCCCTTGTGCGGGCGAAGAAGGGGCCTGACCTTTAGTAAACGGGAGAGGCTTGTGTTTGTAGGTGTTATTAGGTGCAATGCTTTTAGTGTGGTTATGTGTGTCATAGGATTTGTTATTATCGAAAACTCTGGTGGGTGGGGTATAGCGCCCCTTCTGCCCTGACTCAGCCCTCTTAGCGGCACCGCAACCACGAATCAATGATAATCTGAGGTCTGCCATCTTGGCAGCCTCCTCTACTGTCTTGGGACATTTTTCCTTAATGTTCAGCGTTAGATCGGTTCCAGTACATGTGTAAAACTGTTCCAGATAGAAAAGTTGCTTAATTTCCTCAGCCGACTCTGCGTGCTCGGACCGAAACCAGTTATTACATGCATCTGTTAAGTCCCGTGCGTGCTCCATAAAACTGACGTCGCTCTTCTTATTCACGCCACGGAACTTCAATCTATAAGTTTCGGGTTGCTTTTCGTAGGCCCGGAGCACAGCCTCCTTCACCAGTCCATACACGACACTCTCGTCCAGTGACAGTGCATCGTAGGCTTTCAACCCCTTACCCACTAGACGTGATGAAACTAATGCTGCCCATTTAACCTCCGGCCAGTCATACTCAAGACACTTCTTTTCGAAACGAGCAAAAAACTCAGTCACTGCTGTCTCATCAAATGCGGGTACTAACTTAATTAAATGCGAAAGTGAGTCTGTAACCCGGTGCCCACCACCGAGATGACGCCCCGTGGTCTCTACTCTAGACTTCTCGACATCCATTTCAGCCTGGTACCTGGTTGCATCCTGATTGGCTTGGATTCTAGCAACCTCTATGCGTTCTATACTAGCCTGTTGTATCTGAGTCTCCTGCAGCTTAATCCGTTCTATACTAGCCTGTTGTATCTGAGTCTCCTGCAGCTTAATCCGTTCTATACTAGCCTGTTGACTCTCTCGCAACTTAATCTTAGCTAGTTCTAGCTGAAATAACATCTCAGGAGACAGGCCTGGGGAGGGAGAGCACAAAATGGGGGATACACACCGAGACGTGTTTACGGGTAAGCCAGCTTGCCATTGAGAACCCTCCTGCTGCATCGTGCTAAGACTCGCTGGCTGAGGGCCCAGCTCAGGGGTAGAGTGGAATGGAGGCTTGGAGGGAACCCCCCAAGACCCCACTCCACCCACCGCCCCATCGCCATCACCCAACAAACATGCCACCAAATTCTTCTTGGGCCAACTGTCAGGACAGTCCCGCCCCAAAACCGTGGCTAAACAGCGAAGACCGTAACAATCAATAGCCTGCAGGCGCTGTTCGGTCAAAGGTGTCTGCAAAAATGCCCGGGCATCCCTCTCTCCACTTATAACACTCCCCTCCCTAAATATCTGCTGTACTTGCTGGTCACTAGGCTGTACCATGTTATCCTCCCCGTAAATGATGAGTCATTAGACATAGTGCTGGTTATACAATTGCTGTTCATAAAAAAAAAAAGAGCTTATTACTAATTGCAGTCTCGACTCACAAAATGTTAAAGATGCTTGAATGACTCTACTCTAGACACCTAACAAAACAATCTGCAAGTCCACCAATACAATAATGACACAATAAAAATTCCTCCAATATGCAAGAAAATTCTAGCCAGCTCTACTAGGTAGCATAGAATAGTTCTCCAAAAAACATGTGATAGGATACTACTGAATCTTGTGCAAGGTCGCCATTTTGTTACGGCTGGATCGGCAATACATATTCGGGATTCTTGATCGTAGGACAGAAATGGCTTAAGTGACAACGACACGCTCGATTCCCGTCCCAAATACTATATGCTCCAGACAACAAAAGCACCAACGCCCTACAGAGTTATCGTCTACGGTAACGAGGTACCTTAACTCGGCGAAAGTGTACAACAGGGGTAGGCTATGAGGCTAAACTCCCTCAGACATTTATAGGTTACGTTATTACTAAAGAAATGCAATACTCACGAAACTACGTTAATATTAAGCCTCTAATAATGTAGAATAGAAGCAGGCTAAAGGTATGACAGTGAAATGCTAAATGACAAATGTACACGCCTACTTGAAAGCGCTGTGCACTACACTAACTGTCCCCTACTAACATGCACTAGCATGTAGCATACAAGATGTTCATGATCCAGTAGAAACCTAATAATACACATGGGAGGAACATAAATAGTAGTCACTTATTATAATAATGAATCTATACTTGGAATAACTAAAAGGTTGCAGGCAACAGTACTGCGCCGGTAGCCTACTACCGCATAGGCTACTTCGCTTCTCTCACTCTGTCTCCCCTCCGAGTCCGTATGCGCCCTATGCAACAGAACTCCGGACACAGCAGCAAAACGACAGTGCAGTTAATTGATACATGAAAGTATTAATAGTGTTGTCTTGTGTGTGAGTAATGTGTATTGTAAAGTGTTACATACATATACTTAAAGAGAGCTGCAATGCATAGTAAAATAAAGATATATCCCACTCATCATCCCCATGTGTTCTAGCTAGCAGGCCAAGTCACAGGAACAACGAGTCCCAGCACCGAAAGCGAGAACCCAGGAAAAGACTGTAGAGAAACAAGGACAGATAAATTACGTTACTCTACTATACCGGCACTACGAGCGAGCTGTAGTCTCGGGTGCTACACTCGCTCCTGGCTCGGTATGCAAATCAAGGCTAAGTCCTCGTCCCTCTACAGACAACTCCTGGGCATGGTCGGGCTCTTACACATGGCATCAGTCTAGTCACAAATGGGATGATGAGCGGGGCATATAACTCGTGAACATGTAGAACGTTCACCAACTATCCTCATCAAGAAGATCGCTGTTCACAGTTACCCTTAAATCTAATACATGTAAATATATGCTTGTCCTAAGAGTAATACGAGAGGTGAGTGCTGAAACTCCTTTAGGACCTCAAGGGAAGGTTATGCATTTAAATAGAGAGAAGAATGAAATGAGAGTAATGTCGTCAGAGAGAAAGAGTGCAACCGTGAGAAGTTGGGAGAGAGGGCAAGGGATGTTAGAATCTCAAAGGTTCTAGGCAACCTGATCATGGAACACGAAGCGAGCCTCCAGGCAATGTGCTGTACGACAATATGGGCAGCCCAGGCAGCGTAGGCAGGCAGCAATGGACTACCAACCCTATCGCGCCTAGCTATAAGCGCAAGGCTGCCAACCAGTCCATACGTCTGGCAACCCACCCGGCCATGCTACCCTCCTGCTCTGAAGCCCAACTCACTCTCTCTCTCTGAACTCCCATTGTCTTATCTATCAACTTCTCTATTGATACTACATATTAAATGGAAGGTCTCGACATGGCTTAAAACAAAACCCACCACTGGTTAGCACATGACGAGACCTTTGCAGAGATACAAAGAACATAGTTATAAGTTGTCACACTCAATATACATAGCTGCTGACGGTAGCCAGATCACGGGCGGTACAGTGGAGTACCAAGGAGTACAATCAGGTTGCGTTGCCACGCACTGGGTGCGTCACAATGTGTCTGTGTGTGCGTCTGTGTGCATACAGCTGTTTTAGTAAGTCAGATACTATTTCTGAATACATGCTTGTATCGTTCTGTAGTAAATAAAGTTGAGATTTGTTATGTTTAATTATCTACTTTTTTCTAGTTTTCTTCCTAATCTTATCTCGCTCTCTCTCTCTCTCTCTCTCTCTCTCTCTCTCTCTCTCTCTCTCTCTCTCTCTCTCTCTCTCTCTCTCTCTCTCTCTCTCTCTCTCTCTTGTACTCGCAACAAAAGAATAATTAATCGAGAATTTGAATGTTGGTGATGAATTCAGTAACAGCGACCATCGTACGATAACTTTCACTTTAAACTTTACTAGTAACATATCAAAAATAGCAGCATTGAGAAAGTCCCTAATTTCAAGAAAGCAAATTTTCATAAACTTAAATCAAAGCTTAAAGAAACTGACTGAAGCTTTCTGACTAACAATAACGACATAAATACATCTTGGGAGTGTTTCACAACCACTTACTTTAAGGCAGTGCAAGACTGCATACCATCGAAAATACGGCGTCCAGGCCATAATGATAAGCCCAAATGGTGGAATAAAGATATTTCAGACTGTCTGCTTGCTAAAAAAAATTGCTAATGATAGATTAAAATCCTCCCAAAATGACGAAGAACGGGTGAAATTTATAGAGCTACGACGCAAAGCCAAAAAGTTAATTAAGCAAAGTAAAAAGACCCTGGAGTTACATGTTGCGAATCAAAGTAAAACAAACCCGAAAGAATTCTATAGTTATATCAGAAAGAAAAAAGTAGTTACTTCAACTGTTGGACCGTTAGTCGATGAAAATGGAGAATACACCAAAGACGAAGTACAATGAGTAATGCCCTCAATACCTTCTTTGCATCAGTTTTTACAACCGAAGACCTCAGTGATATCCCTACACCATCGCCGATTCAGATTGATAATTCAGATGTTCTAAGCAATATCACCGTTACAGAGAGAGAAGTATTGAATTGTTTAGATAAACTCGAGGTAAATAAAACGCCTGGACCTGATACAATCTCGCCTAGAGTTCTAAAGGAAGCTAAGGATGAGCTCTCCAAACCACTGACATTGCTATTCAATGAATCCTTGCAGTCTGGGACTATGCCTGATCAGTGGAAGCTAGCCAACGTAACACCGATATTCAAAAAAGGCAGCAAATCCCTACCCAGTAAATATCGTCCAATTAGCTTAACCTCAGTTGTATGTAAAATGCTAGAAACGGCCATAAGAGACAGACTCGTAAATCACTTAGAGGCAAATAACTTACTTAACCCTCCAACCCCGGCTATGTATTATATATATATTCATCGAAACCCGGGTGTTTTGGCCGAAAAACGTCTAGGCTAGGCTACCGTATATTCGTTAATCAGACTGCTTCCCGCATTCCCGCGCATCCCCAAGCGTAGCTGTGTTATTTACCTGTAGAATGGCATTAAGTAGAGCTCTCTAAGTCAACTGGGTGAGCTGTGATGATGATTTCATTGGAGATAACTTTATGGCCAAACCAGCCACTTTACACCACTTTTCGATACTGAACAACAACATACAGGCACACACGAACAAGCGACGCTCTCCTTCTTGTGGCCGGAGATGCGGAGCGTCGGTCCAGCCGGCTGTTGTTTACATGCGTCGGACCGAGGCGTCGGACCGACGCTTCGCACACGAAGCTCACAGGCTTTCACCACTGGTACAATGTAGTACCACCCGGGTTCCTGGGGGCAAAATATAATGGTACACGTATGTACCAACCGGATTTGAAGGGTTAAAGATACTCAACACGGCTTTCGTAAAAAGCGTTCCTGTTTAACAACCTTCTTAGACTTCTTCCACGATATCCTCAACCTCTACGATGAGAGTAAAGCTGTAGATATTATATACCTTGATTTTCAAAAGGCCTTTGACAAAGTTCCCCACAAACGTTTACTGCTAAAACTAAAAGCGCATGGAATACAAGACGGTGTGTTGAAATGGATAGAAAATTGGCTCAGCGACAGAAAGCAAAGAGTAGTCATAAATGGTAAGGCATCTAAATGGACCAATGTAAGTAGCGGGGTACCCCTGGGATCGGTACTAGGACCAATTCTCTTTCTAATTTACATCAACGACATAGATGAGGGTCTCACCTGTACAATCTCAAAATTTGCTGACGATACAAAAATTGCAAATAGCGTACTCTCAAAAGAACAAGTTGCCGATATGCAACACAATCTAGATAAATTGTCATGTTGGGCCCAAATTTGGCAAATGAGTTTCAATGCGGATAAATGTAAAGTACTACATATCGGATACCTAAATGAGAAAGCAAACTATTCGATGAATGGCACTCAGCTTAAGAATGTAAACAGAGAAACCGATCTGGGAGTAACAATATCGAGTAACCTAAAACCGAGTCAACAATGTTCAGAAGTTGTTAAGAAGGCAAACAAAATAATTGGCTTTATAGGCAGGTCATTTGAGCATAAATCCAAAGACGTTATCCTAACCCTTTACAATTCCTTAGTCCGCCCTCTTCTGGAATACTGCGTTCAATCCTGGTGCCCTTATTACCAAAAAGATATAAACAAGCTAGAAGCAGTTCAACGTAGAGTTACCAAAATGATACCTAGCCTAAAGAACAAACCATACGAAGAGCAAGAGCGTCTTAGAGAATTAAATCTATTTCCTTTAACCCAGCGCAGATTAAGAGGTGACTTAATTCAAGTGTTCAAAATCATCAAAGGCATCGACAATATGAACTGTAGTAAGTACTTCACTATCGACCAATCTAATTACACGCGGGGAAACGGTTGCAAAATTATTGGTAAATCTTTTAATTCACATCTAAGAATTTTTTCTTCAATCGAGTTGTCAACTTGTGGAATGGGCTTCCCCGAGACTTTATAGACTGCAGCACCGTTGATTCATTTAAACTCTGCTTAGACAAATATCTCGCATCAAACCCGCGACTGACTGCGTTTGTAAATTAATAACTTTATTTTATCCCACTCTTAGTTACTAACCCATCTGTCCCCTACACGGTTGTCAGCGAACTTATAATTTTAACTGTACACATAACAAATTAAGAATTAGATGATGTTATGCAGTTTATGAAGGACATGTGTTATTAAGATATTTTTTTTTTTTTTTTTTTTTTTTTTTTTTCCCCCCCAAGATCGTATGAACCCATTTGAGTCCTAGTGGTAGAATGTAAACTTAAGGGGAAATGGATCGTTTTTCTGGTCCCCTTTTTTCCTCATGTTTAGCTCCTTTGGTTTCAGATTTTAGGACGTGCAGCTCATTAGTTTGGCGATGTTAAGACCTTTCGCCCCAATTCTTTGTCAATATTAAGACTTTTCGTTCTATTTAGGTGTTGATTTCTTTCCTGGCGAACGATAGTGAGCCTGTAATTTTGGGAGAGCAAATGTACAAATTAATCTAGAGGGGGGATCCAATGGATGTTTTTTAAAGCTCGATGGAGGTCCAGGGAGAAAACTAGAATAATAGTAAATACATGAAAACAACAATCGACCAAGACAAAATTACGTTATCTTTAGAAATAGGCATGCTAATCCGTGTACTCTCCGTAAACACCATTCACCACCATCATGTTAATTAGGTATCAGGCGCTGCAAAGAGAGGGGAAGTTTTTAGTTTTTCCCAAGACCTCCATCAAGCTTCAAAAAAAAAAAATTATAATCCCCTTCAAGATAAACGTGTACATTTTTCGGTAGAAAAATGTCACGCCCGAAGGCCGCTTCCTCCTAAACTACAGGCTCGCTATCGCTTGCCAGGAAAAACTCTACATGTAAATGGCATGAAGGATCTTACATCTGACAAAAATTGGGCAGAGGTCTTATAATCGCCAGACTAATGGAGCGAACGTCTTAAAATTTCAAAAATTTCATTACGGGGTTAGTCATGAGGGAGAAGGGGGGACCAGAAGAAAAGCCCTCCCCTAGAAGCTTAAGAATACAAGCGATATAGTATTGAGAACGATATGCTACTACGAGGGATGAGATGACGGTTTAGAGTCAGAATGATGTGAGAGAGAAGCATGCGATATTTTAGAGTATGAAGAATGAATAAGAGGAATGATATCGGAAGTTATATGTTATGTATATCAAGGCCAAATAAGTTATGTCTCGGCACCAAATATATTTTGATCAATAATTAGTATCAGCAATATCTAAAACAAACTTGATATATTAGTGTCCAGTGAGATAGGGGAGGTGTGGTGGAGTGGTCTTGCCACTGGACTGGTAATCCAGTGGACCCTGGTTCGAATCCTGATATGTCAATGGGAAGATATTATTGGGATGGAATTTTGCTGTCCCTAATATCAATGAATTACCACAAAGCCCACCGAAACGCCAAATAAATTCACTCATTGTTCCCTGATTAAATAGCACTGTATGAATATCCCATATTCAAAATATGCTACAGGGGGGCAATGCCTAGTGAGTTCATTGCTCAATAGGTGGTGTTCTGAGAGTGAGGGTCCGAGTCTAGGAGGTGAGACAGTGAAGCACTGGAGCAAGGCAGCTTCAGAGATGGGGCTGCTTCGACCCATGAGTCAGCAACTAAGACCCATGCATCCTGCGAAGGTAAGATGGCAGGGACTGGTTGCAGCTAAAATTGCTTCACATGTCTCACCCCCTAGACTGGAACGAGTCCTTACGGGCGTCACTGTTCAATGTAGAGCGGTTGAATGTACAGGCTCTCAGCTTATGCCCGAGAGGGAGTAGTTGGAATATAGAAGATAAAAAATACAAGCATGTTCCTACACTTACCCACCTTATTCAACATCTGGCACACATTAATACAGCACAGAGCAAGCCAAACATAATGACAGCAGAGACATGACTTATTAGTGCCACTGTACAGTTGCCCACATAAGTTATGAGTTAACCATTGCTTAAGAAACTACACTCATAATTCAATCACGGGCTTTATATTTTCTCTGTTTAAGATCACATAGAGGAACAGAACTTATGTGGGCAACTGTACCATATCGTTCTTCTTATTTATTCTGTACTGTACAATGATATGACAGTATGGGGAATGATATGACGGTATGACATAGAAAGCCTTACGGTATGAACAACGAAATGGAGGTTGACAGAGGAGAATTATAGTATATAGAAGTATAGGACAGTGTGAAGATTATAAGTATGTGATAATCTAGGATATTAATTTCACTCCCAACAACAAACACCTCCCAATGAAATTAATGAAAGCAGGTGATCTTCCCGGGATTCAAACCTGGGTTACCACATGCAGATCTTAAACACTAACCATTACACCATCAAGACAGTTACAGGTTAAGTACATACGAAGCTTAATTGCTAGTACGAAGGTAGGGGTTTCTGTGAGGAGTTTGAAGTTATATTGTGTGAACAATGAGGTGACAGAATGAGGTGTGATTTAGAGGTATTGTGTGTGTCTGTGTGAGAGAGAGAAAGAGAGAGAGGGGGGGGGGTGCGACAGAGGTGTTAGGTGTAAAGGGCTGAGAAAAGCGCTGTTCCTTCACTTAAGATATTAACCATCGATTTTGTTGATACCTTCCGTAACGTGTACTACCTCCTGCTGCTGCTGCTCCACTCACCTGGCTCGTCCCTCTACCTATATTTAGCTTTTATTGTTTTGTTATTTTTATTACTGGTATATATAATTATTTCATAGTTATATACTGTACATACATACACACACATCCATCCATACATACTGTATATCCATATTGACATGCAATAATATATATATATATATATATATATATATATATATATATATATATATATATATATATATATATACCGGTATATATAATATATTTATACATATATTATATATATATTATATTATAATATAAAATATATATATATATACCGGTATATATTTTTTATTTTATTTTGTTTTCTTATGTGATTGAGGGAGGTAAAAGGCAGAACTGCCTATAGCGAGTGCCTCTCCTATAGTTGAAAGAGTGACAGGGCCAAAATCAAGGGACGGTCGAGCCAAAATGCCTGGACACACGGAGTTTGAAGCAATTTAAGTCATAGGAAGAGGGAAAGACTGATTCTGGGAGAGAGTTCCAGAGCTCAGCTGTTGAGTAGAAGAAAGTTTGAGAGTAACGTTTCACTCTTGGGTTGGAGAGTTGCACAGAGTAGGGGTGGGATTGAGTTGCAAGACGGGTACCACGTGCCCTACGTAAAGGAGGTGGTATACACTGGAAAAGCTCTGAGGAATACTGATCATTATAGTAGCGATAGAATAGCGAGAGAGATGCAACATTGCAGCAGAGAGAGAGAGATTGCAGAGAGTTGGTGAGTGGACGGGAGTTAATGATACGAAAGGCCTTCCTTTCAACTTTGTCTAGGAGAGTGGTGTGAGAGGAACCTCCCCACACATGTGAACAATACTCAATACAAGGACGCACTTGTACACTCCTGTACAGAGCAACAAGCTGTGCAGGGGAAAAGAACCCCCTAAGGCGGTTGAGCACACCCACCTTCTGGGAGGCTGCCTTAGCAAGACTGGTAATATGGTCGTTTTAACTGAGAGCAGAAGGAAAAGAGACACCAAGAATATTGAGAGAAGATGAAGGATTGATTTTTGTATTGTTGAAGAATAAGGGATAGTCCGCTGGGAGAACCTGACGGGTAGATAGATGGAGAAATTGGGTTTTGGAAGCATTAAAGGTAACAAGGTTTTCTCTGCCCCACTTGGAGATAGTATTTAGATCAGAATTTAAGAGTTCTATGGCTTCATTACGTTTGTCGTTGAGGGATTGCTGGCTGAGGCATTCTGAAAAACTAATGGAGTAGTGTAAGGTTGAGTCGTCTGCATATGAATGGATGGGAATTGAGGTACAGTTGAGGATATCATTTATAAAAATTAGAAAGAGAATAGGAGATAGGACAGAGCCCTGAGGAACACCGGAGTTTATAGGGTGAGGAAGTGAACAATGGCCGTCCACAGCCGTGGCTATGGAACGGCCGGAAAGGAAATTAGAGACAAAGGCACAGATGGAGGGATAGAAACCGAAGGAGGGTAGTTTAGAAATTAAAGATTTGTGCCAGACTCTATCGAAGGCTTTCGATATGTCTAGTGCAATAGAAAAAGTCTCATCGAATTCCTGAGAGGAGGATGACCAAGAGTTAGTAAGATATGAAAGAAGATCACCAGTAGAGCGACCCAATTAAGGAGATCTGAGAGCAGATTATAAGAAGAGAAATGCTTAAGAAATTTGGAAGCAAGAATAGCTTCAAAAACTTTAGAAAGACAAGAGATGAGAGCAATTGGACGATAGTTGGAGGGTTGAGAGCGGTCACCCTTCTTTGGGACAGGTTGAATGTGAGCAAATTTCCAGCATGAAGGGAAGACGTTAGAGGATAGACAGAGACGAAAGAGTTTGCCTAGGCAGGGAGTCAGCACGGAAGCACAGTTTCTGAGAACAACAGGAGGAACACCGTCCAGACCGTACGCCTTATTAGTATTAAGCCCAGAGAGGGTAGAAAGTACATCTTTAGAAGAGATTAGGATATTAGGCATAAGTAAGAGAGAGGAGGGTGGAGAGGGAGGAATAGCACCGGAATCATCCAAGGTGGGGTTTCTAGCAAAAGTTTGAGCGAAGAGTTTAGCTTTGCCAGAGGAACAAGTGATGGTTGTGCCATCAGAGTGGAAAATGGGAGGGAAAAACGAGGAAGAGAAATTGTTGGAGAGGTTTTGGGCTACAGTAGATGCCAGAAAGCTTGGGAAGAGCTAGAGTTGGATAGTTCAGTGCATTTATTATTGATGAAAGAGTGTTTGGCAAGTCGAAGAACAGATTTGGCTTGATTCCGGGCAGAAACATAGGAAGAATGAGAGTCTTGAGTTTTAAGGCGTCGGTACCGTTTGAATGCTTCCTCCTTATTGCGGACAGCAGTAGAACAGGCGTGAGTAAACCAAGATTTTTTAGCATTAGTCTGAGAGAAAGAGAATGGAATGTATGCTTCCATGTCCGATAGGATTACCTTGGTAATGCGTTCAGCACTCTCCGAGGGTCCCCGGCCACGGAATCAGAAATCATTCCATGGGAAATCAAAGAAGTACTGCCGGAGAGCCTCCCAGTCGGCAGCGCCGAAGTGCCACAAGCGCCGCCGGCTAGGAGGATCGGGTGGCCGTACTGGAGAGATAGGACAGGTGACAGAGATAAGTTTATGGCCGGAGGAGCCCAAAGGAGAGAAAAGATCAACAGTATAATAAGAAGGGTTAGAAGTTAGAAACTAGTCAAGAATGTTGGGCCGATCTCCGAGGCGATCTGGGATACGGGTGAGTTGCTGAAGTAACTGCTCTAGGTCATTTAGGATAGAAAAGACGTAGGCTTGTTCACCAGCTGGGTCAGTAGTGTGAGAGGAGAGCCATTGGCGGTGGTGAACGTTGAAATCTCCTAAGATGGAGATTTCTGAGAAAGGAGAAATCAATAGAATGTGTTCCACTGTAGAGTTTAAATAGTCAAAGAATTTGAGAAAGTTGGTAGAGTGGGGAAAGATAGACAGCACAGAAATATTTAGTTGAGAATGACAGGAAAGATTGAGCCATAAAGTTGAGAATTCAGAGGAGTCGAAATCGGGAACACGAGAGCAAGTGAGTTTGTTGTGCACATATGCACAACATCCGCCTTTGGCTTTGAAACTAGGATAGAAAAAGTAGGAGGATACAGAGAAGGGGCTGCTGGATGTTGCTACAAACACCTGAGTTTCGGTGAGGAAGAGAAGATCAGGTTTGTAGGAGGAGAGATGGTGTTCAACAGAGTGAACACAAATTTTTTTTTTTTTTTTTTTTTTTTTTTTGGTGCCAATCAAACATACAATATGTTAATTTTACAATAAAATAATATCATGGCTGCGCCTTTTGAGAACAATCTCTCTTAAAGGCACCTTGAATACAACTCGATGGTTATTTTACATACAGTAAGATTATTAAAACATGTCAAATTATATAATTATAGCTAATGAGGCACAGCCCCAGCCCCGCAGCCACAGCAAGAAGGGATTCGGAACAGTGGCCAGGTATAATTACCTAGCCACCACCCCGAACCACCCCCCACCCAGACCGCTGTGGGTAGAGCAGACCCCAGCCTTATATACAGTACGGTACCTACACATTGATCAACACCAGAACAGTATCTTAATTGGTTTCCGATATAAAGGTGATTGTAATTTAGGGTTGTGGCAGTTTTATTGTCAAATGTTAAGTAAGATTAATATTTAGACATTAGTGAAGATTTGAGTGATATTTTGAAACTAGGCAGAGTGGGTTTATTTTGTAAGTCAGGAGACAACTGATTCCAAACTTTCGCACCATGGTATTTTATTGATGTCTGGGTTTGTCTAGAGGTCATTAGGGGAATATTTAAAGAATTGATTTTTCTTAATGCATACCTTTCATTTTCACGATGTCTAAATAATTCCACATTGTTATGGCCGTTTAATGCTTTGTATACAAAGATAGCCCTGCAAAATATGTTAATATCTTCAAATTTTAAGAGATTAAGTTGTCGAAATAGTTCATTGGTGTGAGCATATTTGGATCTAAATGTAATTGTTCGTATAACTTTTCTTTGTGCAACTTCAACAGGTTGTAATTTACTTTTACCCGTCGCTCCCCATACTGTATGACAGTATAAGAGAAATGGATAAATTACTGAATAATATAACAGTTTTAGGGCATTTAAGTCAAGACATTGGCGTGTTAAGTACAGTACAGTATACCACATTGTTTATTTAGTTTATTTGTTACGTCCTTTATGTGTAAGTTCATAAGACAGTTTTCTGTCCACCGTTATCCCCAGAAACTTAACGCTCTCCACTTCTCTCACTGATTGATTACCAAATGTAATTGGTTGCATATCATTTGGAACGTTTTTGTTTCTGTGAAAGATTATAAAGTTAGTTTTATTAACATTTAGTGTAAGTTTATTGGTAGTTATCCAATTATGTACATTCTTAAGTTCATTGTTTATAGAAACAATAAGAGAGCGCAAGTCCCGGTGACTGGCGTACAGAGTACTGTCATCAGCAAATAATATATATTTAAATAACATACTTGAGTTTACAATATCATTAATAAATAAAATGAACAACAATGGACCCAGTATAGAACCTTGTGGTACTCCGTAGGATATTATTTGCATATTAGATGAAATGTCCTTATATTGTACATACTGTTTTCGATTAGTTAGATAAGAGTGAAACCATTTGTTAATGGTACCTCTAATGCCATAATGTTCGAGTTTCTTTAGGAGGATTTGATGGTCAACAGTATCGAATGATTTGGATAGATCTAAAAATATACCAACTGTAAAATGCTTGTCATCAAAAGATTTGAGGATATCGTTAGTAAATGATGATAAAGCTGACTCTGTTGAACATCCTTTTCTAAACCCATGCTGAGCCTCATAAATAATATTGTTGGTTGAACAAAACTCTGTAATCCTTGTATGCATAATTTTTTCTAGGATGTTACTCATAGCTGGGAGTACAGACACAGGACGGTAGTTATTAAAGATTGAACTATCTCCGGATTTATATATAGGGGTAACTTTTGCAATTGTAAGGCAATCGGGAAAAACACCACTGGAAAATGACATGTTACAAAGATATCCTATAACTGGAGACAAAGCTGTAGTTAGAGGAAAGTCCGCGAATGTTGCAGAAATCAATAGAAAGAGTAACAGGCCAAGGTCCAGGTAATTTTGTGGGATCGTCAGGGGATGGTCGGTCGGGTGTGAGGGCATTTATGGTCCCCCCCACCCCCCACCCCCTGGGGACTCCAAGGCTGGGCATTAATTTTTTTTTTTTAATTTTGGTGTGGAGGAATGAAGTGTGGTGTGCATGTTAAGTGTAGTGAAGTGGATAGGAAGAGAAGGTGTTTGTGAGAGCTAGCTGGATATATATATATATATATATATATATATATATATATATATATATATATATATATATATATATACTGTATATGCAAAAAGTCAATAAACAGTAATCTTATCATTCCAGAACATTTTTAACTCTGAAAAAATGAAAGTTATTTACATAAATATTAACTAGTAATGAATAATTTAGTTTTAGATCTGGGCATCACCGAAAACCCTTTTATTACACAAACGCTAAGACGCCTCGCCCTGGCAATATTAAAGCGCAAAATAGAATTAAACTGAATGAAATTACAATAACAGAGCACAAAACATTGATAGGGAAAACTGAAACCAGGTCAGATGGCAAGAGCAGGTTTATGAGAAGCAGAATTGGAAACGATATATTGAAAAAGAAGAAACTGCAGACATTTGAGATGAAAAAATGTGAGAAGAGCACGGACGAGATTGATGCTGAAGACTTGCGAGCGACTAAAAATTAGAGTTGCAGTTGAGATTAATAAATGGAGGCGATAAAACGTAGGATGAATAATTGAAAACGAGAGTAAGATATTTTATGAGCGAACAAGCTAGCGAGTCGGAGAGAAGATATGAAAGTGATCAGATGATAGAACATTGACATAAGAATTAAAGTATGTTTTAATATGATTCAACACGAGCGCATAACTTTCATTAACCTGTAACTTCTGCGAGACCCAGATGTTTATTACAGGCTATCATATGTCGTTTGGCTCTGCACACACATTCTCATTTACTACCAAAAGTATAAGTTTGATTATTAAGTTTATGTCGCGAGCTGTGGCATAATAGAGCGTTAGCTGCTGAGGGTCGGCGGATCGAGCCCGCACTGTCGAATGTTATTGGTAGATGTCAAGCCTAGGCAACTTGACTTAGCGATTTGTGACAAACGCCTAATGTTCATGGCCACCCCTTCTCGAGAATTACGGCTTCTGGCAAAAAATCTTTATATACCGGTACATAAATATATAAATAAATACATATATACAAAATGATCACAAATAATAACTGTAATTACTGGTTCTTACTATAATATTGTGCGTGTTGTTGGTACTCATACTTTGATATTTTATTGGAAATGGCAAGGCGTGTATTTTAGTATGAATAAAATCGCTTGACAAAAGTAGAACAAATAATTAAGTAAATAGAAGATGGAATGTGATGTTTCACTTATGTGGGCGAAAGCTATAACTATAGTAAAATGTAAATAAGAAGTAATGTTTCTATTTTTTTCTTTCTATTTTTGTAATTGGTATAAGATAAAAGGAGTAAAGATCAAAGTCCAGAAAGTGTGGAAAGCAAACAAATGGCCAAAGAGGGTCAAGGAACACCAACCTTGTATAATCAATAGCAGCTTCCCTCTTGTGCCCTTAAGGAGAGGCAGAACGGGAGAAGAAAGGATGCTACAAAATACCCGAAAGAAAAAATATGCTCGAAACCCATAAGGAGAGATCAAACTACACTATAGGTGAATGGAAAAATTATATATATTTATTTTAATATTATTTTTTCCATGTGAATGAAGGAGACAAAAGGCAGGACTGCCTGTGACGAGTTTCTCCCCCAGTAGAAAGAGTGACAGGGCCAAAATTCCTGGACACACAGAGTTTGAAGCAATTTAAGTCATAGGATGAGGGAAAGATGGATTCATGGAGAGAGCTCCAGAGCTCAGCTGTTGAATAGAAGAAAGTTTGGGAATATCGTTTCACTCTTGGATTGGAGAGTTGCACAGAGTAGGAATGGGATTGGGTTGCAAGACGGGTGCTACGCACTCTACGTAGAGGTGGTATACACTGAGAGAGCTCTGAGGAACAATTATTATAGTATTAGCTGTAGAATAGCGAGAGACGTGCATTACTGCGGCAAAGATAGAGAGATTGCAAAGAGTCAGTGAGTAGACGTGAGTTAATGAGACGAAAGACTTTCTTTTCTACTTTGTTGAGAAGTGCTGTGTGAGAGGATCCTCCCCATACATGTGAACAATACTCAGTACATGGACATACAGTGCCCCTGTACAGAGCAAGAAGCTATGCAGGGGTAAAAGAAAACCGGAGGCAGTTGAGCATACCAAGCTTCTGGGAAGCTTTTTTTGCAAAGGGGGTAATATGGTTTTCCAAGTGAGATCAGGAGAAAAGAAGACTCCTAGAATACTGAGAGAAGATGATGGATTGATTTGTGCATTGTTGAATCATAAGGGATAGTCCTGTGGGAGTTCTTTACGGGTAGATAAATGGAGAAATTGGGTTTTGGAAGCATTGAAATCAACAAGATAGTCTCTGCCGAAAATAGAATTGGTTGATAGGTCAAAAGTTAAGCGTTTAATGGCATCATCACGTGATTTTGTTAGTGCTTGCTTGCTGGGGGGTTCTGGAAAACTAGGTGAATAGTGTAAGGTAGAGTCATCAGCATATGAATGTACAGGACTGTAGGTACAGTTGAGAAGATCATTAATGAATATTAGAAAGAGAATTGGAGATAGGATAGAGCCCTGAAGAACACCGGAGTTGATAGGTTGAGGAAGTGAACGATGGCCGTCCACAACTACAGCTATGGAAGGATATTCGAGATAAAGGCACATATGGAGGGATAGAAACCGAAGGAGGGCAGTTTAGAAATTAGAGATGTCTGCCAGACTCTATCAAAGGCCTTCGATATGTCTAGCGCAATAGAAAATGTCTCACCGACGTCCCGGAAGGAGGATGACCAAGAGTTAGTAAGATATGAAAGGAGATCACCAGTAGAGCTACCTTTAAGGAATCCATACTGACGATCTGAGAGCAGATTATGAGAAAAGAGATGCTTAAGAAATTTTGAAGTAAGAATAGTTTTAAAAACTTTGGAGATGCAAGAAATGAAAGCAATTGGGCGAGCAATTTGAAGATGTCTTGCAAAAATAGACGATATCTTGGTGTTCCATAGTTTCATTATTCCTGCGAGTATTACTACACACACACACACACACACAATAAATTATTTAAAGTAAATTATGATAAGTTAAAGGCTAACAGGACACTACGAGAGTAATCTCAATCCTGTAAAATACAATTAGGTAAATACAATTAGGTAAATAAACACTCATATATATATATATATATATATATATATATATATATATAGAGAGAGAGAGAGAGAGACAGAGCGAGAGAGAGATATACACAAACATATCTACTGTATATATTAATGTTTGTACCTTTGGTTAAATGTTATCGCAGGTGTTACTATTACATCTCCAAAGGCAGTCTAACTCTTCCAACTGGTATTGTTAATGACTGGAACCTATAGCCACCACCACAACTCCCATCCTCTAGGGAGTGTCACAAGCCTGTGGCCATTGTTTTCATATAAAGGCCCAATATTGATACTGCACAATGCTTGCAATATTTGTGAGAGTTAAGCCGATATTGCATGAACGATTTTTTCCCTTAACTTTTCTTTAACACGTTTTTTGTTCTACGTGAATGAAGGAGACAAAAGACAAAGCTGCCTGTAACAAATATCCCCACCAAAGTTGATTAAGTGATAGAGAGCCTAAACAAAAAAAAATGTCTAAACACACCGAGATTGAACCAGTTTAAGTCATAGGATGAGTGAAAAACAGATTCAGGGAGAGAGTTCCAGGGCTAATTGTTCAGTAGAAGGAAGACTGGGATAACCGGTTCACTCTTCTCCGGCTGCCTAAGAGGTAAACGTTTGACATATTTCCGTCACCTAAATAAAAGCTAAGAATTATAGAAAACGACAATATAAATAAAACTAGAGTATAAGTTCTGCTGACGTGTAAATGTAATTGTTATGGATACACTGGTCAATGTATCGAATCAATCCTTCAGGTAGCAATATTAGAGGTTGTTACGGCTGGATCGGCAATACATATTCGGGATTCTTGATCGTAGGACAGAAATGGCTTATGTGACAACGACACGCTCGATTCCAGTCCCAAATACTATATGCTCCAGACAACAAAAGCACCAACGCCCTACAGAGTTATCGTCTACGGTAACGAGGTACCTTAACTCGGCGAAAGTGTACAACAGGGGTAGGCTATGAGGCTAAACTCCCTCAGACATTTATAGGTTACGTTATTACTAAAGAAATGCAATACTCAAGAAACTACGTTAATATTAAGCCTCTAATAATGTAGAATAGAAGCAGGCTAAAGGTATGACAGTGAAATGCTAAATGACAAATGTACACGCCTACTTGAAAGCGCGTGCACTAGAATAACTGTCCCCTACTAACATGCACTAGCATGTAGCATACAAGATGTTCATGATCCAGTAGATACCTAATAATACACATGGAAGGAACATAAACAGTAGTCACTTATTATAATAATGAATCTATACTTGGAATAACTAAAAGGTTGCAGTCAACAGTACTGCGCCGGTAGCCTACTACCGCATAGGCTACTTCGCTTCTCTCACTCTGTCTCCCCTCTGAGTCCGTATGCGCCCTACGCAACAGAACTCCGGACACAGCAGCAAAATGACAGTGCAGTTAATTGATACATGAAAGTATTAATAGTGTTGTCTTGTGTGTGAGTAATGTGTATTGTAAAGTGTTACATACATATACTTAAAGAGAGCTGCAATGCATAGTAAAATAAAGATATATCCCACTCATCATCCCCATGTGTTCTAGCTAGCAGGCCAAGTCACAGGAACAACGAGTCCCAGCACCGAAAGCGAGAACCCAGGAAAAGACTGTAGAGAACACAAGGACAGATAAATTACGTTACTCTACTATACCGGCACTACGAGCGAGCTGTAGTCTCGGGTGCTACACTCGCTCCTGGCTCGGTATGCAAATCAAGGCTAAGTCCTCGTCCCTCTACAGACAACTCCTGGGCATGGTCGGGCTCTTACACATGGCACCAGTCTAGTCACAAATGGGATGATGAGCGGGGCATCTAACTCGTGAACATGTAGAACGTTCACCAACTATCCTCATCAAGAAGATCGCTGTTCACATTAACCCCTTAAATCTAATACATGTAAATATATGCTTGTCCTAAGAGTAATACGAGAGGTGAGTGCTGAAACTCCTTTAGGACCTCAAGGGAAGGTTATGCATTCAAATAGAGAGAAGAATGAAATGAGAGTAATGTCGTCAGAGAGAAAGAGTGCAACCGTGAGAAATTGGGAGAGAGGGCAAGGGATGTTAGAATCTCAAAGGTTCTAGGCAACCTAATCATGGAACACACAGCGAGCCTCCAGGCAATGTGCAGTACGACAACATGGGCAGCCCAGGCAGCATAGGCAGGCGGCAATGGACTACCAACCCTGTCGCACCTAGCTATAAGCGCAAGGCTGCCAACCGGTCCATACGTCTGGCAACCACCCCCCCGGCAGCGTGGCGCATTGCTACCCTCTCGCTCTGAAGCCCAACTCACTCTCTCTCTCTGAACTCCCATTGTCTTATCTATCAACTTCTCTATTGATACTACATATTAAATGGAAGGTCTCGACATGGCTTAAAACAAAACCCACCACTGGTTAGCACATGACGAGACCTTTGCAGAGATACAAAGAACATAGTTATACGTTGTCACACTCAATATAGGCAGCCAGCACGGTACAGCGGTACAGAGGTACTGCACAGTGGCGGTACAGTGGAATACCAAGGAGTACAATCAGGTTGCGTTGCCACGCACTGGGTGCGTCACAGCCCCCCCAAGATTTTAGATAATCGACCTTAGAAGCATTATCAAAATCTGACAGGCAACCAACCGACCTGCTACCCTTAGCTGCCACTAATTGCAAAAGGTGCACAACAACTGAAGTGTGAATTATACATAAAACACAATATCGCATGCATCATGCTACAACAATAAAGACTTACAAAACTAAAAAAAAAAATTCTCGTTTATTTTATTGTTTTATAATCTTTTTGGACGGCGTTATGATAGCCTAATTTTACTCCTGCTCAACCCACACACCGTGCACGACTATCCTGGATCATCAACCCTTGATAGACAATCTGCTATCACGTTCTCACTCCCGGCAATATGCTGAATGTTGAGATTATACTCTTGGAGCATTAGGGACCACCTGGTCAACCGCATATTCCGATTGTGAAACTGATTTAGGAATTTCAAGGGATGATGGTCCGTATAAATCGTCACTACCGGGCCGTAGGCTGGAACATAAACTTCGAAATGTTTGAGCGACAAAACGATAGCAAGAAGCTCCTTCTCTATAGTCGAGTAATTCCTTTGTGCCGAATTAAACTTGCGAGAAAAGAAGCTCACTGGGTGTTCCAAGCCCTCGGAATCAGTCTGCAGTAACACTGCCCCGG
>JBAKBP010031420.1:0-24458 GCA_037953745.1 Lithodes maja | reverse complement strand
ATAGGAGTTTTGGTTTGCATATATAATGTTGGTTTCATAAAATGTTGAGACTATGCACATATTACTAGTTAGGCTTCTCCAGCGCATGGGTGAATAAACAACATAATTTGGATCCTAACAGTCATACGGCATAATTATGTGATATGCATTGGTGCTTAATTTTCTGTATTTACAGTGCAATGTATAATTGTAAAATATTTAACCAAAATGTATACAACGTTTAACCAAATATACCTTGAAGACTGTATATATTTGTTCCTAAAATTTATAATTATTTGTATATATTTCTTAAAAAAATACATGCACTATACCACGCCACGATCATATGCAAACGCACACGAATACATACACTCACACATATGGCAATATATATACAGTATATACGTATATCAAGTGCCTTACATATACTCAGTATGGTTACTGAATCTTTACTTTACTAAGTGTTCATTATTGATTGCAACCGAAAATAATCCTCTATAATAATACATTCACTATGAAAATGCTTATTGAGGCAAACAGAGGTCTGTGAGTGTGTGAGTGTGTGTGTGCGTGTGTGTGCGTGCGTGTGTGTGTGATTACCGATTAGGCTAGGAATAGTTGCTTAGTTGACGTTAGATTTTGTTTCCGAGGTTAGAGGGGGATGGTCGACCAACGGCGGGCCCTGTTGTCAATTACATGAGTATATGTTATTAGATTGCACTGCATATAAATGAAAATTGAATATTGTATTAGTTTAATGAAATCATAATATTCATCGATAATATATGTTAACCTACACAAGTTATTAGAGTAGGTAAAGATGCTATACTGTATCATAAATAATAGCGTTTATATCCCTTTTGGTGATTCGAGGAATGCCCTCACATTGATATAGACATGTAGAATTTAACACAAGTCTGCAATATGGGTGTCACACTACGACTTGGGAGACAACTTGATAAAAAGTATTTTAAACAGGTTATATATAAGCTAATAGTAGATACAAGTTACCAAATATGACAACTTTCGAAGCCAGGTCATGCAAGTATATATATTTAACCCAGAGAAAACAATGCCTTATATGGTGAAAATTACGTTACATATGGACTCATTTTACTCCATATAATTATATGTGTATCTGCTCTTCAGCAATTATTGTTTACAGGCAGGCACGTAAGAATCAGTAGATATGTTGTTGTTTGTTTTAATTTGCATTAATTTGTTAAACGTGTAATGTGAGATAGATTTATAAAAATTGTATCACAATTTAAATATAACATATTATTCCCTTGCTCTACCATAGGGTCTCACCTATCGATTACTTTGCATAATCCGTCATTATCCGTGTCTGATCTATATTGAAGATCATGGATTGCAACTATTTTTTTTATATTTTGGCTAATTATTTTGCATTATTCCTATCAACCATTTAACAAAATATGCGTGTCGTGTATGACTCCACATTTAAAGATGATTTGTGGACATTTCAAATATCCCGCACAAACATAGCGAATGAAATCGAACTCGCCAGATTCCACGTTGGTATAATAAGGTTGGCTGATGTATGATGGGTAGTGGCTGCACGACATGTAATCATAAACATTAATACTACTTTCTTCTTAAGTCATATGGCCTACTTGGAAATCACTATATCAAGTTGTAGTGATAATGCCAGTAGTAGTGTAGTGGTAATGCTGAAAGTAGTAGTGATGATGGTGACAGCACTAGTCATAATGATGATGGTCATATTAGTAGTGATGATAGTGATAGCAGTACTTATATGTAAGATGATGCTGATAATAGTAATGATGAAGGTGATAGTTGTAGTGGTAATGATAGTAGTGATGATGATGGTAGTGACGATGGTGACAGTACTAGTGATGGTGATATTAGTGATGATCGTGAAAATTATAGTGATGATGTCAGTAGTAGTGATGCTGATGATAGTAGTGATGATGGTGAGAATAGTAGTGATGATAAAAACAGTAGTAGTGCTGATGATAGTGATGGTGACTAGTAGTGATGATGGTGACAGTTGTAGCGTTAATGATGAGAGTAGTAGTGATGATGGTGGGAGTAGTATTAATTATTATATCAGTAGTAGTTCTGATACTGTAGTCATGGTGATGGTGACAGTAGTAGTGATGATGGTGAAAGTTGTAGTGATGATGACAGTAGTAGTGATAATGAGAGTAATAGTGATGATGGTGATAGTAGTAATGATGATTGTAAGATGATGGTTATAATACCTGTAGTACTAAAGTAAACGTGCCGTTTAGTAGTGATGATGGTGACAGTTGTAGTGATGATAACAGTAGTTATGATGGTGATAGTACTATTGATGATGGTATTACTAATGATGATGGTAACCCATCGCAGAGTTGGGTATGCCGTTTTGATTTTGGGTACAACGTCACGTCTACTTTATTAATATAGTCTTTACCCTTATAACTCCCACAGATCATCTAATCGTCTAATGGTAGCTAGAATATACTGTAAAAATGCATCACCATCTTCAAAAGGTTAATTAACCGACTAAATACCGTGACGGATTGTATCATTTTGTTTTGGTCATCAATAGATAAATCTAGTACGTTTAGGAACAAGCTGTGACCGTCAAAGATAAAATATATATAAATAGATGGTGTTCGCATCCCTATGATGCCTACAGGTCCTTCCCAAGCTGAATACTATACTAATTTACCCATAATATAATCAGAATGACATAGCAGTATAGAAAGGTGTTAAGTGGAGGAGGACAGGGGGTGGGAATCATACTTACTGAACTCGCTTGATGTAACAACTGTGATTACCAGCTAGTCATTCAATTGCAAGTAAACTTTGTTACACTCCAAACGACACACGTGAACGTATCCCGCTATATATATATATATGAGAGAGAGAGAGAGAGATGAAAGTTAAGCGATTCATGTTGGTAAGAGGAGCAAAGCAACGAAGATTAGTGGAGAGAAGGGTGGGAGTGGGGGAGGATATGTGAAACATATGGTGGCGCCATCCATTAGTTGTTTTGAGCACTTACCTGCAACAACACTCAGTAATCTCCTTATAGAAATCTTCCTCACGGACTTTTGTCAATAGCTGTACCTAGTATCAGTGCATTACCACAAGCCAACCGAAACGTCAATAAAATACCCTCATTGTTCCCTGATGAAATAGCACTGTATGAATATTCCCATATTCAAAATATGCTATAGGGGTGCAATGCCTAGTGAGTTATCTGCTCAACAGGTGGCGTTGTGTGTGTGTGAGAGTCCGAGTGTAGGGGGTGAGACAGTGAAGCACGGGAACAAGGTGGCTTCAGAGATGGGGTCGTTTCGGGCCATGAGTGAGCACCGTGCCTCATGTGAAGGCAAGATGGCAGGTGCTCGTTGTACTCTACGTGCTTCACATGTCTCACTCCCTAGACTGGAACAAGACCTCACGGGCTTCACTGTTCATTGTAAAGCGGTGAATGTTAAGGCTCTCAGCCTATGCCCGAGAGGAAGTAAGTTGGAATATAGAAAAAAAAAAAAAAAAAAAAAAAAAAAACTGGTATAAACAGAGATGAATGGGGATAACTGGTATAAACAGAGAGGAATGGGGATAACTGGTATAAACAGAGAGGAATGGGGAAAACTGGTATAAACAGAGAGGAATGGGGATAACTGGTATAAACAGAGAGGAATGGGGAAAACTGGTATAAATAGAGAGGAATGGGGATAAATGGTATAAACAGAAAGGAATGGGGATAACTGGTATAAACAGAGAGGAAAGGGGATAACTGGTATAAACAGAGGAATGGGGATAAATGGTATAAACAGAGAGGAATGGGGATAACTGGTATAAACAGAGAGGAATGGGGATAACTGGTATAAACAGAGAGGAAAGGGGATAACTGGTATAAACAGAGAGGAATGGGGATAAATGGTATAAACAGAGAGGAATGGGGATAACTGGTATAAACAGAGAGGAATGGAGATAACTGGTATAAACAGAGAGGAATGGGGATAACTGGTATAAACAGAGAGGAATGGGGATAACTGGTATAAACAGAGAGGAATGAGGATAACTGGTATAAACAGAGAGGAATGGGGATAACTGGTATAAACAGAGAGGAATGGGGATAAATGGTATAAACAGAGAGGAATGGGGATAACTGGTATAAACAGAGAGGAATGGGGATAACTGGTATAAACAGAGAGGAATGGGGAAAACTGGTATAAACAGAGAGGAATGGGGAAAACTGGTATAAATAGAGAGGAATGGGGTTAAATGGTATAAACAGAAAGGAATGGGGATAACTGGTATAAACAGAGATGAATGGGGATAACTGGTATAAACAGAGAGGAATGGGGAAAACTGGTATAAATGGAGAGGAATGGGGTTAAATGGTATAACCATAAAGGAATGGGGATAACTGGTATAAACAGAGAGGAATGGGGATAACTGGTTATAAACAGAGAGGAATGGGGATAACTGGTATAAACAGAGAGGAATGGGGATAACTGGTATAAACAGAGAGGAATGGGGAAAACTGGTATAAATGGAGAGGAATGGGGTTAAATGGTATAACCATAAAGGAATGGGGATAACTGGTATAAACAGAGAGGAATGGGGATAACTGGTTATAAACAGAGAGGAATGGGGATAACTGGTATAACCATAAAGGAATAGGGATAATTTGCTAAATAGAGGGAGGAATGAGGATAACTGGTTATAAACAGAGAGGAATGGGAATAACTGGTTATAATCAGAGAGGAACGGGGATAATGCTGGGGTCACACATTCACGTATATCGCTCCCGTATGCTCCCGTCAGGCGTGATCGCCAATATTGTGTTATGACGGGCGTAGTCCGGCCGTGTATGCCCGTATAGACTACGACTATTGCACTTCCCGACATACGTACCGTAACGGGGCCAGTGTTACGTCAGACGTGATGTAGTCGAATGGAGCTACGTACGTGCTTGCGACTTGCGTAAGCATGTCCCCGTTAGTCCGCCTGGGCTGCCCGATTTGCGGGAACACAGGCCACGCCCATGGCCACGCCCCCACAAGACCTACGTAGCTGACGCCGTACGTCTTGTGAGTTTGTAGGCATTACGTGGACCGTGTCCAGACAATCGTAGGCACACCCCGTAATCTGGGAACTACAAAAGGGCAGGAATGGCCACACCATTCCCATTCCCAGTCCTTCATCGGCACCATGAACAACATCGCGGAATTCATCCTGGAAGAGTTCAATTTTGTGAACTCCCTTTATAGAGGAAAGACCATTCATCCTTGTAACCTTTAACCCGCTGAGTGCCAGCCAATTTTGACGTGTGCTTCTGCCAGTGCCAGATTTTTTTTTTTTTTTTTGGCTAAATCTATCAAGTTGGGAGAGAAAGGAAGGATAATGGTAAAAAAAACACTCCCCTTGTCCATTTTCGCCAGAAATCAGGTCCCCATGGTCCCGAAAGTAGCTGAAAGACACTATAGACTACATAATTATAGACTACAGAGACTTTTATGGTATCGGAATGTATGGGTGGGAGGGTGGTGGGAGGGTGGTTTTCGGGTTGGTTGGGGGAAGGTAGAAGGGTAAATTGACTTGTGTTACACATATGAAGCCGATTGGTGAGGTAGTTTCGCCACCACGGATTTTCCTTCTTTTCCTTATCTTCGTACGGATACATACGCTGGAAATGGGTGGTGGGAGGCGGTTGGGGGTGTGGTGGGGGGAAGGCAGAAGGGTAAGGGACTTGTCACACAAATATGGAACCGATTGGTGAGGTAGTTTCGCCGCCACAGATTTTCCTTTTTTTCCTTATCTTCGTACGGATACGCTGGAAGTGGGTGGTGGGAGGCGGTTGCGGGTGTGGTGGGGGGAAGGCAGAAGGGTAAGGGACTTGTCACACAAATATGGACCCGATTGGTGCAGTCGTTTCGCCGCCACAGATTTTCCTTTTTTTCCTTCTGACAGGACAGTCAGCGAGTAGGTGGGAGGAGGGATTTGGGATATTTGTGGTGGGTAGCCTAAAGGGTAAGGTACATGTGGTAAAAATATGAAAGCCATAGGTGCAGTCGTTTCGCTGCTACGATTTGTTTTCGGCAGGGTGCAGAGGGTGGCAGGGTTGGCTTGTTGGTTGCTGCTCCGGTGTGGTGAGAGGTGTGACTGGAGTGTCCCCCGCTGGTCCCCCCGCTGGTCCCGTTGTCCCCCGTGACCCCACCGTACAACGGTGCCGTGTCTTCCCGCCAACCCGCAGTGCGGCGGTTCTGCCAGATGCGCCCGGACTTACTTTAACTTTCCCGTTTTACGTGAACATTGTACGATTGGCGGGAGAAACTTACGTTTTACCGGGCTAGCTGCTACGTTTTACGGGGCTGCTCCCGTAAGACGTAGCAGCTAGCCAGGTAAAACGTATGCTTTCCCGACTTTTGACATACGTGAGCGCGAGCCACGTATCTGATTCGAAATCCAAAACATACCGGGCGGCCTTGGCCGCACCCACCACCTCCCAGACCAGCGTGGCTACTCCCGCCATGCGTACCAACCCCCACGACTAGACACAATTTAATTTACGTTTTGCGTACTAAGCCCTTACGTTTTACGTATTCGGTTGCCAACTACCAATAAACCTTCATACGGGAGCATATACGTGAATGTGTGACCCCAGCATAACTGGTTATAAACAGAGAGGAACGGGGATAACTGGTTATAATCAGAGAGGAACGGGAATAACTGGTTATAATCAGAGAGGAACGGGGATAACTGGTTATAAACAGAGAGGAACGGGAATAACAGGTTTTAAACAGGGAGGAATGGGAATAACTGGTATAAACAGAGAGGAATGAGGATAACTGGTTATAAACAGGGAGGAATGGGAATAACTCAGTTCTCTGGGACTATTGACAGCAAATCCTTCTCTGTATCCTCCTATTATCTCTATCCTCAGTTTCAAGCCAAAGGTGGATGTTGCATATACGTACGGAACAATCTTGGTTTCTCTCGCGTTCCCAACTTTGATTCTTCTGAATTCTCAACTCTCTGGCTAAAGCTTTCTTGTCACTCTCAAACTAAATATTTCTGTGTGTTTAATCTCTCCCCTAATTCTATTGACGTTCTCAAATTCTTCGACTATCTAACCTCTAAAGTGGAACACATTCAATCCATCTCCATCCTAGGAGATTTCAACATTCACCACCACCAATGGCTCTCCTCTCTATCCACAGACCAACATGGTGAACAATCCTACATATTTTCTATCCTAAATGATCTTGAGCAGTTAGTCCAGCAACCCACCCGTATCCCAGATCGCTTCGGAGATCGGCTCAACATTCTTGACATTTTTGTTCTAACCTTCAACACTTCTGCTTTTACTGTAAATTATTTCTCTGCTATGGGCCCTTCCGACCATGAACGTATCTCTGTCATCTGTCCTATCTTTCCGGTATGGTCTCTCGATCCTCCCATCCAGCGGCGCTTGTGGCACTTTGGCGCTGCCGGGAGGATCTTCGGCAATACTTCTCTGGCCGTGGCCGGGGACCCTCGGAGAGTGTTGAAACCATTACCAAGGTAATCCTTTCGGGCATGGAAGCATGCATCCCATTTTCTTTCAGTCTAATGCAAAATAATCTTGGTTTACTCACGCGTGTTCTACTGCTGTCTGCAATAAGGAGGAAGCATTCAAACAGTATCGTCGCCTTCAAACTCGAGAATCTCGGACTTCCTATGTTTCTGCCTGGAATCAAGCCAAATCTGTTCTTCGACTCGTCAAACATTCTTTCATCAAATATAAATGCACCGAGCTATCCAACTCTAGCTCATCCCAAGCCTTCTGGCATCTAGCCAAAAACCTCTCCAACAATTTTTCTTCATCGTCTTTCTCGCTCCTCTTTTCCACTCTGACTGCACCGCTGTCACTTCTTCCTATGACAAAGCATAACTCTTCACTAACACTTTTGCTATAAACTCCACTTTGGATGATTCTGGTGCTATTCCTCCCTCTCAACCCTCTCCTCTACTTATGCCTAACATCATAATCTCTTCCAAGGATGTAGTTTCCACCCTCTCTGGGCTTAATATTTAGAAGGCGTACGGACCGGACGTGTGTTCCTCCTGTTGTACTAAAAAACTGTTCTTCCGTGCTGACTCCCAGCCAAGGCAAACTTTTCCGTCTCTTTCTCTCCTCTAACATCTTCCCTTCTTGCTGGAAGTTCACTCTCATTCAACCTGTCCCAAAGAAGGGTGATCATTCTCAACCCTCCAACTATCGTCCAATTACTCTCACTTCTTGCATATCTAAAGTTTTTGAAGCTATTCTTGCCTCAAAGTTTCTTAGGCATTTATCTACCCATAACCTATTCTCAGACCGCCAGTATGGCTTCCTAAAGGGCCGCTCTACTGGTGATCTTCTTTCTTATCTTACTAACTCTTGCTCATCCTCCATTCGGGACTTCGGTGTGACTTTTTCTGTTGCGCTAAACATATCGAAGGCCTTCGATAGAGTCTGGCACAAATCCCTCATTTCCAAACTACCCTCCTTCAGCTTCTATCCCTTCATCTGTGCCTTTGTCTCTAATTTCCTTTCTGACCGTTCCATAGCTGCGGTTGTGGACAGCCACCGTTCACTTCCTCAACCTATCAACTCCGGTTGTCCTCAGGGTTTTGTCCTATCTCCAATTATTAATTATTCATTAACGACCTTCTCAACTGCACCTCCAACCCCATTCACTCATAAGCTGATGACTCTAAATTACACTATTCAACTAGCCTTCCACATCATCGCTCACAGCAGGAACTCCAAAACTTCCGTACTGAGGCCATAAAGCACCTATCTTCTGATCTTTCTTCTATTTTGGCTATCATTAGACGATTTGATTAGGTTCAGGAAGGAATAAGGTTAAGAAAGTCAAAGGATAATGGAGATAATTTTTTGTACCTCTTTGAAGGCCAGAGATCCTTTATAAACTGCATAATATAATGCTGAAATGCGTCCTAGTATCCTGAAGGGCTTAAGTCCCCCATTTTAGACTCACACCCACCCCACCTCTAATCACTTCCCCTGGCAGCACCTTTTTTGCCAAAACAAAACAAGCTACAAAATATAATTCTTATACTCAGGACTATTATAGAGAACATAGACTGTAATGTAAAGTGGTACGCGTAATCAGTGAGTAAAATACTTTTGCGTAAATTAAATAAAGGCCACAGAGTTTAGCTCGTAGTTAATAATCTTTTAGGGGTGCAGGGTATCTTAAATAACTGGAGGACGAAGGCTAAGGCAGAGTATATTGTCACAGTATATAAGGTTTTATTTAACCCCTGTCCATCGGGGATGTTTGTAACTTCTACTACCTAAACAAGCTTCAATCGATGCTCTTTTTCATGCATAAACAAGAGCCAGAGCGTAATACAATTATGTATCCGTGAAAGGGCGATAATAGAGCTTTCCAATGACACCTGAATCATCCTTATACGACCACGGTTTATTCTGTAGCGATCGCGCAACACGAGGGGAAAAACCCTAAAATACTGTAATTTCCTGAGTTTTTTCCTGGTTTCATGAGCCCGTGGGTGTGGAATGGTGCGGAGGTAGTGTCAGTCGCGGTACTGGGACCGTGCCGAGCGGTCAGAGCCAGCCTATCGTCCTCCCAACGCGTGGACTCTCTCTCAGAGCCGATAATGTGCTCAACATCCCTTGCGACATATGTCGGGCACCGCAGGGGTGGCCATGATTCTCTCACTTGACATATGTCGGGCCCCGCGGCATGAGTGTTAAAAGTTACAAAATAAGTACAAACAGGTATATTGAAGGTGAGATACCAAATGCTTTTAATTAATATTAGTGGATTGAATACATACATATACAATTTGGTAACAAGGTAAAACCTGAAACAGGCGAGATATATCATTATAAGGAAAGGAGAGTGGGGAGCATGGGAGGGCAGTTAATATGTATTCTATTTTTGTGTTTTATATGTGATCTTACGTATGTTTAATATTTGAGATCAAGAGAGATTTTATATCTATAACACATAGTTGTATCGTTTTAGACAAGGGGACAGTTGTGTTACTATTGAAGTTATATCTTTGGTTGGGATCTAGAAGATTGAGAAAAGCAGTACTAACTGAAAGAACAATGCTCCTCTGTCTCAGAAGGATAACTTTCTAGGAGTCTCGGGTAATAATAATAATAATCTTCTGGTTACTTATATAGCGCCCGTATCTCCTCCTTCGAGGATTCACAAGCGCTTGGCTTTCTTTAGTCTACCAGAGACCATTACCCATCCCCCTTGCTCATGTGGGTAGGACATAGTCCTCTCACTTCCTTCCTTTTCGCTACTTCTCGGGTGTTGGCAGGGTTGGTAATCGTGCCGCCTGGTTCTTGCTTACTTTCTGCTGGGTTGAAGGCTGGCTTGGTGAAGGTGTTACATGTCTAGGGGATTTTAAAGTTGCAGTAACCTGGGTAAGCACTGGAAGAGAGATGCCAAACAATTTCTGCATCCTGGTCTCTACCCTTTTTCGGTGCTGGTCAGTAGGGGCAGGCTTTCAGGGAAAAAGGGCAAGGCTGGTCCTTATGATATGGCCAAAGGTGAGCCCCTCTATCATGGAGGTGTTAATTGTAGGCCTAATGCAAGGTGTGGCAAGTAGGAGAATTTTGTTCTGTTGGCTGGCTATAGAGGGGAGACTGCCTGCTTCCGTTGTCTTTGATGAGAGCAGTTGAGGGATATTTAAATTTCTGACGTGACATAGGCCCTTGTTCCTTGGTGTCTCAGGCATGGGAGAAATTAGGGGCAGGGTGTCCACCAAGGCCGTAATATATGGCAAGGGTGCCGATGAAACGTAGTGGTGGGCCGGTTTGGTTGGTGGGAATCATTGCAATCCTGCATTCTGGCATCATTGCAACCTGGCATTCCGGGACAATTTTTCTAACGCTAATTGTACACATAAGTTATGGATATTACAAAATGTATACCTTAAGAATAGTAATTAGTGAAGCTTTCTAAAATGCATTCACATTAATACGCTTGCAATGTGTTCCAGTTATATTACAATCAAAGTGCTCTACTTTGTAAACACAATCATAGATTAGTGAAGATCATTTGAGACAATAACAGGTTTTTATTTATATTAATTTAAGAGTTAGTATAAATAAAACAAAGGTTTTACACAGTGGATTAGGGCTAGGAAAGGTAGAAACAGGTGGGGCATACCCATGCACAGTATGCAGAAAAGGGGCGGGCGTGAAATCAATACAGTGTAGCTTCTGCCGCAGCTGGGTTTATCATGGGAAGAAGTGCTGCATTAGAATAAAGGGACCTCTATCAAGGTATAAGTCCGAAATTGAGAAATTTGTATGCATAGTATGCAAAGATGAGCTTGAATTTAATGACCGAGAGTGTTAACTCTGGCAATGAGGCACTGGAGATGGTGGACAAGTTTGCTACTTGGGAGATACCATCTCTGCCGGTGGTGGGGCCGAGGCCGCCACTATCGCCAGAATAAGATGCGGCTGGGGAAAGTTTAGAGAACTTTTGCCACTACTCACCATGAGAAGATTCCCTCTCCCCTTGAAGGGAATGGTGTATGCTTCATGCGTTAGAAGTGCAATGACATAAGCTTCAGAAACGTGGCCTGTCAAAGCGGATGATACCAACAGACTGGAATGCAATGAGATGAGAATGGCGAGTGAGATGGATGTGTGGTGCCAAACTGCAAGATATGATATCAAGTGAAGAGCTAATGAAAAGGTTAGGCATCAAGAATTATCAGTGATGAGATGCGTACTATAGGCTTGGATGGTTTGGACATGTAGGGAGGATGGATGAACAAAGCTGGGTGAAAAGATACAAGTCCATGAATGTGGAGGGAGCTGCACTAAGAACGGACCAAGAAAGACGTGGGAGCGGACTTTGCAGTCAGCTCTTAACAGGGCTGCCTGGAGCGCCACCATTAGGACGTGAGACCGAAACCGCGTTTCACGTGAAGCATTCGGTCTTTATATTTGTGTATGTATGTATTGTGTATGTATTATAGAATTGGTAAAATTATAAGTTAATTTGAAGATTTTTTTTTTACATACGATGTCTAGCAAGATTCAAAATTCGAGACGGCATCATGGCCACTGGACAATGTTTCAATGAACAATTTGGAGTGTATAAAGATTCTGTCATTAGGGGGCGCATGAAGATAGCTTTTAAGATTGTGTTCCAGGATTCATCAACGCAAGACGATGGGATCTAAACCTTATAAAACTGGAAAAAAACATTCAAGACTCATTACGCACTATACCAAGATGTTTACCAGCTCAATAATTTATAATTTTATTGATAAGACATTTATGATTGTAGTCTATCTATCTATCTAGATGCTCAGGCCCAATCCCTATTTCTTATTTTTGTATTTTTTATTTTCTATTTGATTCTATTTTACTATTATTATTATTATTATTATTTTTGTTCTTTTCTTGGGGGTGGCTGACTAAAGACAGAGCAAGAACAGGGAAAACCCAAAACAACATAAAACAACGAACAAACACAGATAAAACACAAATTCACACACGTCTAGGTCACCCAGGAGAAGACCCACAGACCAGGGTCACCAAGGCAGCTCCAGCACTCCCCCGGCCCACGACCACCCGGAGAGGTCCCTATCTCGGCAGACAGACATGCAGCGGAGCTGAAGCCACAAGCCCGCCCACCACACTTCCAGGCGCACCCTTCATATTAATCGTCTCCCCGGGCCAGGCGCCTGATGGACTATTATCTAGTCAAACTTGCGCCTGACCCCTCCCCCCAATGGCCACGTGTTCACTCAACTATTCACAAAGCATTCTTCATTCATTCCTGTTTATTACCACTTCCTTTGCCTGATTTATAGTCATTCCTCTATCATCCAAAGCTTGTCTTTCACAGTCTCTCCATCTCAATGGGAGTCTTCCTGCCCTTCTATCTCCCCTTGTATCTGACTCACATATTCTCTTTGTAAGCCTTTCATCTCCCAATCGCTCAACATGACCATACCAGCTCAGCACCCTTCTGTCCACTCTGGCTGACAAATGTTCCTGCTGCCCCACTCTCCTACGTATCTCTTCATTCCTCAATCCGTCTCTACGAGTTACTCCACACATACTCCTCAAGCAGCTCATCTCCATCACATCCAGCTTTCTTTGCTCCATTTTCTTCAGAGCCCATGTCTCAGCCCCATACATCTCTGTTGGCATAACAATTCCTTGATACATTGCACTTTTTACTTTCATTCCGAGATTTCTCGTCTTCCACATACTTCCACATAAGTATGATTGTAGTACAGAGGTAATAATGATAAGCATTGTTACTAGTTACAAGTTGAATGTACTTGTTTAAAGCAATGCTAGTTAGAGTTTGGCCTCGAAGGAGTCTAGAGATTAAACTTAAAGTACAACATATACTGTAGACTCAATTTTAAAATTAGGACATTCAGTAATGTTGGTTGATTTAAAGTATTTCCAAATACTTATACGATGTTTTCTTTTTTATCAAGTTCAGTGGTAGTTACATGATTTCATAATTAATGAAAGTCTCCACATATTATTTTCATAATGTGGCATTTAGTAGTAGTATTTATTGATAAGGTTTTTGTCCTTTTTTAGCATTCTTAGTATTTCATTAAATTGTATTTATCTTTTATCTTGTAGAGCTAAGTGCATAAGTCGTGTCACACGGGTTCCCTCCTATATAACCAGGAGATAAACTATGTACTGTTGGTACCCCTGAACCTTCACCCCAACCCCAGGATTCCCCACACCGTCATTCTCTTCTACCAGTATTCCCCAGTTATCTCCCCCCCCCCTCCCCACCCCACAACCCGCCCAAATACACAAACACACACATAAACACTTCTCTCTCACTCTCCGTTGGAAATCTACTAGAACTTTCAATGGTCTCTTAATTTCAGTACCGGTGTCATCTTTTATATATACTATATATGCTGGCAATTAGTAGGCAACCTTTGCAGTTTAGGATGGGCGTAGAACAATTAATATCCTTCATACTAACCCTATTACTCTCTTTAGCTACCACAGATCCAGAGACAACCCTGGAACTAAAGGATTAAATATTTGATTATGGTTGTAACTCGGTATAATAAATACTGTTCAATGTCAAATGAATCCCGATATTCTGTGGCAGTGGATAACATATCATATTATCATGTGCGTCATATTAGTGTGTGTGTGTGTGTATGGTCACGTAATCGCTTATGTATTTCATGCTGGTAAAAGGGAAATGTTTTATTACCACTGCAAACAAAATGGGAGAGGTTATGTTTATGTCTCCGTCTGTTTGTTTGTAAATAAAATATATAGAAGTTATAAGAACTAATTATCACGAATTCGGTGGGCGGATAGGATATGAACCAAGTAAGAAGTGATTCTTGTTTTTTAAGGGAGCCTACCTTGCTTTTGTTCTCTTTTTCTCCCTCTCTCTTTGGTTTGTATCCATTCGGCCCTATTCAGCTTACTGTTTTAAGACGTTTACCCCCCATCAAGGTGTCAATTGTTTTTCCTGGCGAGCGGTAGCGAGCCAGCATATACAAATATTTTTGTTTTGACAGCAAGCAAAATTTGTACATTTTTATAGAAAAATTTCTCCGGCGAAGCCAGATTTCTCCATACAATGCTGGCTCGCTATTGCTCGCCAGGAAGAAATCAGCACCTGAATGGGGATAAACGTCTTAAAACAGTTAGCTGAATATGGCCGAATGGATACAAGCCAGGGAAAGAGAGTAAAGGAGAGAAAGAAAAACCGGTTACCCGGGTTCGAATCCTGGTGGATCACATATATGTTTTCATTAATTTCATTGGAGGTGTTTGGTGTTGTGGTGAAATTAATAATACATAGATTATTACCTTAGTAACTGGAACCAACGTCTTTTATTGACTAGTGGAAACTCTCTCTCTCTCTCTCTCTCTCTCTCTCTCTCTCTCTCTCTCTCTCTCTCTCTCTCTCTCTCTCTCTCTCTCTCTCTCTCTCTCTCTCTCTCTCAATAAATTGTATAGTTCAGTTTGTTTTATTTATATATTTATTACAGAATATTATATGTTTTCAGTCCAACTTCATTTGACGAAAATAATACACATTGCAAAATATTAATGTGTGTACAAAGATAGATACCCTTGGCTTACATATATTGTGTACAAAGATAGATACCCTTGGCTTACATATATTGTGTACAAAGATAGATACCCTTGGCTTACATATATTGTGTACAAAGATAGATACCCTTGGCTTACATATATTGTGTACAAAGATAGATACCCTTGGCTTACATATATTGTGTACAAAGATAGATACCCTTGGCTTACATATATTGTGTACAAAGATAGATACCCTTGGCTTACATATATTGTGTACAAAGATAGATACCCTTGGCTTACATATTATATTGTGTACAAAGATAGATACCCTTGGCTTACATATATTGTGTACAAAGATAGATACCCTTGGCTTACATATATTGAAATGTCACGGAATTAGCAGATAAAATCACATGGTCGATAAGTGCTGTACCGAGTTGTAAAGGGAACAATACGGAATTCAATCCATTAATGATTAGGAGTAAATCTGTACTATTGGCTTTGCATGAATAACATTAGCTTATCTATGTGCCATTTATGATGAAGTGTTGTATTTTCCTTAACCTCTCAGCTGCGCAGCCCCTGTAGTATACACCATACCCCTGTGTGTAGGTATTTAGATTCTTTCCTCACTAAAATAATTAATTTACCATAAATATGATTAATACTTATCCATATGCGCCCATTTTACGTTTAATATGAAGATAGTAACATGTTACAACAATAAAACAAGTGGGAATAGTGTTTGGGAGGTGAAAAACGTGAAATATTGCAGAGCGGTTCATTAATGAAGTTGACAGGGAGCGAGAGTACACCCTCCCTCCACGAGCTCTGGTGAGAGACTGGATATAGTCTGGGCTACTACTCTCTCTCTCTCCTCCTCGTACACCCTCCCTTTCCACCTTGGAACCGGGTGGAGATTTTTGGCACCATAAACAAACCAATAATTACAGGAATAAGAGAAAAATAGGTGATAATTGAAAGGGGGGGGGGGGGGGGAGGAGGGGACCTTGACAGATGTGGAGAAGTGATATGAGGTATGGAGGGAAAAACAAAATTTCAATTGCTGCTGGGGCCTTTTAAAAGTTTTTTTTTTTGGGCCTAGGATCTTAAGAGTCTCCCCACAGTCGCCCAGTAAAACCTCTTAAGAGTCTCTCCGCAGCTGCTGGGTTAAATAATTCCTTTAGAACCTATTAAGGGGGCCCACCTCATTTTATTTGTCCTCTCTCTCTGGGTTGTATCCATTTGGCCCCATTCAGCCTACTGTTTTAAGACGGTTATCCTCATCTACATGTCTATTTTTTCCTGGCGAGCGGTAGCGAGCCAGCCTATTTTTTTTTTAATGTTTATGACAGCAGGCTAAATGTTTACATTTTTCGATAGAAAAATTTCTCCGGCGAAGCCGGATTTCTCCATACAATGCTGGCTCACTATCGCTCGCCAGGAAGAAATCGACACCTGGATGGGGATAAACGTCTTAAAACAGTAGGCTGAATGGGGCTGAATGGATACAAGCCAGAGAAAGAGAGAAACATAAAAAGCAGGTGACCCCCCTTAAGTGGGTCTACTTAATGGCCCTATTATATATGACTCATTCGTCCATTGTTTGTGTGCATATATTTGTTGTATGGTTTGATTCATAGTTATATTTGTTGTATGGTTTGATTCATAGTTATATTTGTTGTATGGTTTGATTCATAGTTATATTTGTTGTATGGTTTGATTCATAGTTATATTTGTTGTATGGTTTGATTCATAGTTATATTTGTTGTATGGTTTGATTCATAGTTATATTTGTTGTATGGTTTGATTCATAGTTATATTTGTTGTATGGTTTGATTCATAGTTATATTTGTTGTATGGTTTGATTCATAGTTATATTTGTTGTATGGTTTGATTCATAGTTATATTTGTTGTATGGTTTGATTCATAGTTATATTTGTTGTATGGTTTGATTCATAGTTATATTTGTTGTATGGTTTGATTCATAGTTATATTTGTTGTATGGTTTGATTCATAGTTATATTTGTTGTATGGTTTGATTCATAGTTATATTTGTTGTATGGTTTGATTCATAGTTATATTTGTTGTATGGTTTGATTCATAGTTATATTTGTTGTATGGTTTGATTCATAGTTATATTTGTTGTATGGTTTGATTCATAGTTATATTTGTTGTATGGTTTGATTCATAGTTATATTTGTTGTATGGTTTGATTCATAGTTATATTTGTTGTATGGTTTGATTCATAGTTATATTTGTTGTATGGTTTGATTCATAGTTATATTTGTTGTATGGTTTGATTCATAGTTATATTTGTTGTATGGTTTGATTCATAGTTATATTTGTTGTATGGTTTGATTCATAGTTATATTTGTTGTATGGTTTGATTCATAGTTATATTTGTTGTATGGTTTGATTCATAGTTATATTTGTTGTATGGTTTGATTCATAGTTATATTTGTTGTATGGTTTGATTCATAGTTATATTTGTTGTATGGTTTGATTCATAGTTATATTTGTTGTATGGTTTGATTCATAGTTATTTCCTACGTTATCTGGATAATGTATTTTCATACCCGTTGTATGTTAGTAACAATTTGTTGATTTCATTAATTGAGTTTAGATGTGAAGTTGGTTGGTGTAAAAACATAATAATTCATTCTGGTTCAGGAGCAATTTATAGCAAGGCCTTCCTAAGGGTTAAGTGCCCCATTAATTACTCCTTCCATTTGTCTATACATTAGGCTACCATAGCGCAGTTGGAATGTATGTACATGCTCAGATTAATATGCAGGATTCGAAACTGCATAATATATCGTAGGCTTGTCCATATTTCTTTAACTGTCTTGATAGCGTAATGCATAGTGCGCGGAATTTCGATGTGAGTATCCTGGGTTCGAATCCTCGGAGTGCCACATGTATTTGTTGATTTAATTAACTGAGTTTAGATGTGAAGTTGGTTGGTGTAAAAAAACATAATAATATTATGCCACTAAACGTAGGTGATCAATATCAAACATTCAATTTAAATATTTATTTGTCAAGGGCTTTATCATATTTCCACATTGTCTATGTAACTCTCGGTTCATCGTTGTGTGTAATAACCTTCTGTATAATGGCTGTGTATGTGTTCAATATTATATAATATGTTCTTCTATTGTTCCTCAAAACAGATATCCCAACTGGTATGTTGTTTACTGTATATCATTATTACAATCAACTAAAATGGAGTAACTTTATTACTAATGCACATTGCATTAGTTCAAATGTGTTATGGGAAAATGATATACTGTAAAACTGTGAGGCAAAAAGGTATTTGGTAATTAATCATCTTCACTATTAGATACATGAGAATACAGTTAACCTCTTAAATTCTTGATTTTATTTTGGTTCCATTAACCATGTTTATTCAGCTTGAGAAACACATGTAGAGCTCAGAGAGTTACTAGGAACCGTATAATACCTTTAAATCCTATTTATTTGTTTTATATATACCGAGTAAAACAATACGGAAGATTGATTGTATTGGACGGGTTTAAAGTAATTACAGAGAAAGAAGGAGCTATTTATGGCCATATGTAACGTTTTGGATAATCCATAATATACTACAA
This sequence comes from Lithodes maja, assembly GCA_037953745.1. Taxonomy (NCBI): domain Eukaryota; kingdom Metazoa; phylum Arthropoda; class Malacostraca; order Decapoda; family Lithodidae; genus Lithodes; species Lithodes maja. The sequence goes on along the minus strand of JBAKBP010031420.1, from coordinate 5,765 downwards.
AAAAAGAATATATATATATATATACTGTATATACTGTATAAGTAAGGTAAAGAGGACTATACAGTATTACGGGTAAGTGGGGTAGGCATTAAATCAGGCTACTATACACTGGGTTATTTTCCCGGCTGACGGTAAATGACCATGTTTCCGTCTTCATTACTCAAATGTTACAAAGATGTATTCGCGGAGTATGTTGTTAATTATGAACACTTGTAATCAATTTATATGACGCAATTATATTTCAGTTGAATATTTTACATCAGATGCCGATAAATCATTTGACAAGGAATTATTTTTGCCGTCAGCTGGCAAAAACAGACTATAGGTGGTTTTATTCAGTTTAGGAAATGTCCGTGGTGTCAGAAAAGTATAAATTATATAATTTTGTTCTGTTAAAATCCAAAATCCCAAATGCCACTGTAAATCTGAGTAAAATCGTCAAATATTCAAATATTGTATCCATTCGGCCCCATTCAGCCTACTGTTATTATGTTCCATCCAACAACCAACTCTACTCCTAAAATCGATCAATGAAATATTACAAACACATATGGCAGTCCGTGGATTCGAACCCAGGATGCTCACACCGAATATCAACACCTTATACATTGCATCACGAAGGCAGTTAACCCTCTCACTACCATATGACGCAGAGGTTGCCAGATTAGCAATAATAAATAGAGTTCTCTCACTCTTATAATTACCTCTCCAAAATTAGTTTTCTGCCCACAGCTAACTCAAAGACAACTGCAGAGGTTGAAGTAACTAAACTAAAGGTTTCTAAATACACCTGATGGTAACAAAGGCTTTAAAGTATCCCTAATAGGCTCAAAATTCCGTCAAGGACGTGAGAGGGTTAAAGAATGGTGGACACTGCCTACGATTTATTATGCAACTTCGAATCCTGCATATCAATCTAAGCATGTACACACATCCCAACTGCAACTCACGTAGGCTATGCATATGTGAATGGAAAGAGCAATTAATGGGGCCTTAACCACTAGGGAAGGCCTCTCGATAAATTACTCCTGAACCAATATCAATTATTATGTTATAAGACGTTTACCCCCATCCAGGTGTCAATATTTTCCTGGTGAGCGGTAGCGAGCCAGCATATATATATATATTTTTGTTTTGACAGCAAGCTAAATTTGTAAATTTTTCGATAGAAAAATGTCTCTGGCGAAGCCAGATTTCTCCATACAATGCTGGCTCACTATCGCTCGCCAGGAAGAAATCGACACCTGGATGGGGATAAACATCTTAAAACAGTTGGCTGAATGGGGCCGAATGGATACCGGCCAGGGAAAGAGAGAGAAGGAGAAAAAGATAACAACAATCCGGTAACCCCCTTAATGGTCTCTCCCAGTCACTCATTGTTGGTGCAAATGAGACAATTAGCGGAGGACAATATTTTCATCGTGTAGACCTCATTAAAGCGACTTAGGTTGCTCTCGAGGTACAGTTACCAAGATAAATGTTGTGGAGCCAGTCCTTACTCCCACAAGGGGTAGGGAGGACCAGCAAGAAGTTGAATGCTGTAGAGTGACCTATATTCAACTACCATAAATTTGGTACATGAAAATAAATGGCCTTACCAACTTTCAAACAAGAATGCTACAAACTAGTTAATTCGTAAACAAATACAAGTTATATATATATATATATATATATATATATATATATATATATATATATATATATATATATATATATAATTATACACATGTCATTTCTGTCACTTGTTCACAACACTTTTCTGTATTGCTAACTGTACATATCCCATCAGGATTCCTTATCCTGTATTCAAGTATTTGGGCCTCTTACTTGTCTTATTTTGCAGCTCTATCCCTGGTACAGGTATTTATGTATGGGAGTGGCATGTCATGCTCCTCCTACTTCCACTACAATACCCTTTCCCTGCCAACCCCCCTCCATCCACGTATCAACCTTACACTCCTAGTAGCCCATCATGATCCCCTTCCCACCCATATGTGTAATCCCACCATCCCCCACCCGCTGTCACCCAACATGAGATAGATATGGTGGGTTAACTCCATCCCCCATCCACCACTACGCTGAACACTCCACCACAACCACACTTCCCTTACCATCAACTATACTACCCCTCCACTATAACCCCTTCTTCCGCACCACAACCACACTTCCCTTGCCATCAACTATAACCCCTTCTCCCCACCACAACCACACTTCCCTTACCATCAACTATACTACCCCTCCACTATAACCCCTTCTCCTCCACCACAACCACACTTCCCTTACCACCAAATATAACCCCTTCTCCCGCACCACAACCACACTTCCCTTACCACCAAATATAACCCTTCTATCCCACCACAACCACACTTCCCTTACCACCAAATATAACCCCTTCTATCCCATCACAACCACACTTCCCTTACCACCAAATATAACCCTTTCTATCCCACCACAACCACACTTCCCTTACCACCAAATATAACCCTTCTATCCCACCACTACCACACTTCCCATACCACCAAATATAACCCCTTCTATCCCACCACTACCACACTTCCCTTACCACCAAATATAACCCCTTCTATCCCACCACTACCACACTTACCTTACCACCAAATATAATCCCTTTTATCCCACCACAACCACACTTACCTTACGACCAACTATAACCCCTTCTATCCCACCACTACCACACTTCCCTTACCACCAAATATAACCCCTTCTATCCCACCATTACCAAACTTACCTTACCACCAAATATAACCCCTTCTATCCCACCACTACCACACTTCCCTTACCACCAAATATTACCCCTTCTATCCCACCACAACCACACTTCCCTTACCACCAAATATGACCCCTTCTATCCCACCACAACCACACTTACCTTACCACCAAATATAATCCCTTCTATCCCACCACAACCACACTTACCTTACGACCAACTATAACCCCTTCTATCCCACCACTACCACACTTACCTTACCACCAAATATAACCCTTCTATCCCACCACAACCACACTTCCCTTACCACCAACTATAACCCCTTCTATCCCACCACAACCACACTTCCTTTACCACCAAATATAATCCCTTCTATCCCACCACAACCACACTTACCTTACGACCAACTATAACCCCTTCTATCCCACCACTACCACACTTACCTTACCACCAAATATAATCCCTTTTATCCCACCACAACCACACTTACCTTACGACCAACTATAACCCCTTCTATCCCACCACTACCACACTTACCTTACCACCAAATATAACCCCTTCTATCCCACCACAACCACACTTCCCTAACCACCAAATATAACCCCTTCTATCCCACCACAACCACACTTCCCTTACCACCATATATAACCCCTTCTATCCCACCACAACCACACTTACCTTACCACCAAATATAACACCTTCTATCCCACCACAACCACACATACCTTACCACCAACTATAACCCCTTCTATCCCACCACTACCACACTTACCTTACCACCAAATATAACCCCTTCTATCCCACCACAACCACACTTCCCTTACCACCAAATATAACCCCTTCTATCCCACCACAACCACACTTCCCTTACCACCAAATATAACCTTCTATCCCACCACAACCACACTTCCCTTACCACCAAATATAACCCCTTCTATCCCACCACTACCACACTTCCCTTACCAGAAATATAACCCCTTCTATCCCACCACTACCACACTTCCCTTACCACCATATATAACCCCTTCTATCCCACCACAACCACACTTACCTTACCACCAAATATAACCCCTTCTATCCCACCACAACCACACATACCTTACCACCAAATATAACCCCTTCTATCCCACCACAATCACACTTCCCTTACCACCAAATATTGCCCCTTCTATCCCACCACTACCACACTTACCGTACCACCAAATATAACCCCTTCTATCCCACCACTACCACACTTCCCTTACCACCAAATATAACCCCTTCTATCCCACCATAACCACACTTACCTTACCACCAAATATAACCCCTTCTATCCCACCACAACCACACTTCCCTTACCACCAACTATAACCCCTTCTATCCCACCACTACCACACTTCCCTTACCACCAAATATAACCCCTTCTCCCCCACCACCACCACACTTTCCATACCATCAACTATAACCCCGTCTATCCCACCACAACCACACTTCCCTTACCACCAAATATAACCCCTTCTATCCCACCACTACCACACTTCCCTTAAAGCCAACTATAACCCCTTCTATCCCACCACAACCACACTTCCCTTACCACCAACTATAACCCCTTCTATCCCACGACACCCACACTTCCCTTACCACCAACTATAACCCCTTCTATCCCACCACAACCACACTTCCCTTACCACCAACTATAACCCCTTCTATCCCACCACAACCACACTTCCCTTACCACCAACTATAACCCTTTCTATCCCACCACATCCACACTTCCCTTACCACTAACTATAACCCCTTCTATCCCACCACAACCACACTTCCCTTACAACCAACTATAACCCCTTCTATCCCACCACAACCACACTTCCCTTACCACCAAATATAACCCCTTCTCCCACACCACCACCACACTTCCCTTACCATCAACTATAACCCCTTCTATCCCATCACTACCACACTTCCCTTACCACCAACTATAACCCCTTCTATCCCACCACAACCACACTTCCCTTAAAACCAACTATAACCCCTTCTATCCCACCACAACCACACTTCCCTTACCACCAACTATAACCCCTTCTATCCCACCACAACCACACTTCCCTTACAACCAACTATAACCCCTTTTATCCCACCACAACCACACTTCCCTTACCACCAACTATAACCCCTTCTATCCCACCACAACCACACTTCCCTTACCACCAACTATAACCCCTTTTATCCCACCACAACCACACTTCCCTTACAACCAACTATAACCCCTTCTATCCCACCACAACCCCACTTCCCTTAAAACCAACTATAACCCTGTCTATCCCACCACAACCACACTTCCCTTACCACCAACTATAACCCGTTCTATCCCACCACAACCACACTTCCCTTACCACCAACTATAACCTCTTTTATCCCACCACAACCACACTTCCCTTACCACCAACTATAACCCCTTCTATCCCACCACAACCACACTTCCCTTTCCACCAACTATAACCCCTTCTATCCCACCACAACCACACTTCCCTTACCACCAACTATAACCCCTTCTATCCCTCCACAACCACACTTCCCTTACCACCAACTATAACCCCTTCTATCCTACCACAACCACACTTCCCTTACCACCAACTATAACATCTTCTATTCCACCACAACCACACTTCCCTTACCACCAAATATAACCCCTTCTATCCCACCACAACCACACTTCCCTTACCACCAAATATTACCCCTTCTATCCCACCACTACCACACTTACCTTACCACCAAATATTACCCCTTCTATCCCACCACTACCACACTTACCTTACCACCAAATATAACCCCTTCTATCCCACCACAACCACACTTACCTTACCAACAAATATAACCCCTTCTATCCCACCACTACCACACTTCCCTTACCACCAAATATAACCCCTTCAATCCCACCACAACCACACTTCCCTTACCACCAAATATAATCCCTTCTATCCCACCACAACCACACTTACCTTACGACCAACTATAACCTGTTCTATCCCACCACTACCACACTTACCTTACCACCAAATAT
>JBAKBP010031419.1:0-24460 GCA_037953745.1 Lithodes maja | reverse complement strand
GTTTTAAAGTGAGTGAATTGTTTTTTAAGTGAGTGAAGTGATCTGAAGAAAGTGACTGTCACCATGCCTCGCGCTTGTGCGAACTGCGCCGGTAGGTTTGGTGAGTCCATGTTTGCTACTATCGATCTTCAAGACTGCCGGCTCTGCCAACAACGAGAGAATTTTACAGTGAAATTAGATGAAGCCTACAACAAGATCAACGTCCTCACCATGAAGCTGGAATCACTCCAAGAGTTTGTAACACTCAACGTTGGAGTACCACAAACTTCAATTGTCACCGCAACTCCAGCAGCCACCAACGCCCCAACGTCAACTGCCAACAATTCAACGCCTACAGTAGCCACTTCAGCTGATGTATCCGATACTCAAGATACAAATAGTGACTCTCTTCCCCCTCAAGACAACTTCCGTGTCGTGAGGAACAACGTTTGCCCCAAGACCAGGAAACACATACCGATTACCGAGTGTCAAAACCGTTTCCAGATACTCGCAGACTCAGATGACGAAGAGGAAATAGAAGAAGTCCGGCTCGTGGGAGACTCGATGATACGTGGTCAGCTCACAGAGTTTTGCGCCAGGGCACCTAAGACCAGGAAGCGTTTTTGTATCCCTGGTGGTGGTGTGGATGACGTAGTTGCAGCAGTTGACGAAGTATCAAAGCTGGCCCCTGCTAATACAATGTACGTCATCCACGTTGGATCCAACGATGTGCAGCGAACCCGGTCGGAAGATTTGCTTTTAAAGTACCAGCAGCTGATCAAGTCGTTTAAGGAGAAGTCATCAAGGATCATCGTCTCAGGAATCGTCCCCCGGCTCGGTGTAGAGAGCCGATTTTACAACATAGCCACCAGCACAAATCGTTGTCTAGCAAACCTCTGCAGGAAGGAGAACGTGGGATTCGTCGACACCTGGGACAATTTCTACTACGATGACTATTTGTTTTCGGACGATGGAGTTCATCTGAACCAGGTGGGAGCAGCACGTTTTGGGCGTCTTCTCAACGATGCGGTGAAGGATTTTCGGAGAAGAAATCGACTCAGCACAGGACAACCAGGAAGGAGGACCGAAGACAGCGAGGACGGCAACCTACAAAGGAATTAAATACTAATCCGTCAAGAACCGCGAATTTGGATAAATCTCCACCAACACGACCCAAATTCAAAACCGTCAGGGATAACGACCGAGGACCGAGGACAGCCATGAATGTAAATGTAGATCCGACCAGAACCAAAAATTCGATGAAAGAACGTTCTGCGAGTTCTAAAACCGCAACTTTAAAGGTTTTCTATGCAAACGCTCGTAGCATACGCAATAAATTTTCAGATTTAGAGGAACTAGTGTTTACAGAAAATTATGATGTGATTGGCATAACAGAATCTTGGCTCAATACAGAAGATAGAGACTTTTTAGCAGAGTATTCACTTCCCGGTTATGTAATGTTTGAGAACAGCCGAATAAATAAAAATGGAGGTGGCGTTTTATTTTATATCAAAGAAAGTCTTAACCCGACCCTCGTGTCAAAACCTCAAATTGTGAACGTCGACACATCTTTTGTGATAATAAAGAATAATAAAGGTACAAAAATAATACTTGCGTTAATATACAGACCTCCAGCTCAATCAGTGCAAACTGACCGAGAAATTTATGAACAAATTGCAGATGTAAGTAACTCACAAGATACCGTAATTTTTGGCGACTTTAATTTACCTGTGACCAAGTGGGGCGATACTCTTACTTCACACTCCGGACATGACTTGTATACGAACTTGCAAGAGAGTTCGCTTTATCAATTTGTTCGAACGCCGACCCGTGGTAATAACGTTCTTGACATTGTACTTGCAACAAAAGAAGAATTGATAGAGAATTTGAATGTTGGTGATGAATTCAGTAACAGCGACCATCGTACGATAACTTTCACTTTAAAGTTTACTAGTAACGAACCAAATAGTAGCATCGAAAAAGTCCCTAATTTCAAGAAAGCAAACTTCCATAAACTTAGAGCTATGTTTAAAGAAACTGACTGGAGCTTTTTAATTAACAATAACGATATAAATACATCTTGGAAGTTATTCGAAACCACTTACCTAAAAGCAGTGCAAGACTGCATACCATCGAAAATACGGCGTCCAGGCCATAATAATAAGCCCAAATGGTGGAATAAAGATATTTCAAACTGCCTGCTTGCTAAAAAATTTGCTAATGATAGATTAAAATCCTCACAAAATGACGAAGAACGGGTGAAATTTGTAGAGCTACGACGCAAAGCCAAAAAGTTAATTAAGCAAAGTAAAAAGACCTTAGAGTTACATATTGCGAATCAAAGTAAAACAAACCCGAAAGAATTCTATAGTTATATCAGAAAGAAAAAAGTAGTTACTTCAACTGTTGGACCGTTAGTCGATGAAAAAGGAGAATACACCAAAGACGAAGTACAAATGAGTAATGCCCTCAATACCTTCTTTGCATCAGTTTTTACAACCGAAGACCTCAGTGATATCCCTACACCATCGCCGATTCAGATTGATAATTCAGATCTTCTAAGCAATATTACCGTTACAGAGAGAGAAGTATTGAATTGTTTAGATAAACTCAAAGTAAATAAAACGCCAGGACCTGATACAATCTCGCCTAGAGTTCTAAAGGAAGCTAAGAATGAGCTCTCCAAACCACTGACATTACTATTCAATAAATCCTTGCAGTCTGGAACTATGCCTGATCAGTGGAAGCTAGCCAACGTAACACCGATATTCAAAAAAGGCAGCAAATCCCTACCCAGTAACTATCGTCCAATTAGCTTAACCTCAGTTGTATGTAAAATGCTAGAAACGGTCATACGAGACAGACTCGTAAATCACTTAGAGGAAAATAACATACTTAAAGATACTCAACACGGCTTTCGTAAAAAACGTTCCTGTTTAACAAACCTCTTAGACTTCTTCCACGATATCCTCAACCTCTACGATGAGAGTAAAGCTGTAGATATTATATACCTTGATTTTCAAAAGGCCTTTGACAAAGTTCCCCACAAACGTTTACTGCTAAAACTAAAAGCGCATGGAATACAAGACGGTGTGTTGAAATGGATAGAAAATTGGCTCAACAACAGAAAGCAAAGAGTAGTCATAAACGGTAAGGCATCTAAATGGACCAATGTAAGTAGCGGGGTACCCCAGGGATCGGTACTAGGACCAATTCTCTTTCTAATTTACATCAACGACATAGATGAGGGTCTCACCTGCACAATCTCAAAATTTGCTGACGATACAAAAATTGCAAATAGCGTACTCTCAAAAGAACAAGTTGACGATATGCAACACAATCTAGATAAATTGTCATGTTGGGCCCAAATTTGGCAAATGAGTTTCAATGCGGATAAATGTAAAGTACTACATGTCGGATACCTAAATGAGAAAGCAAACTATTCGATGAATGGCACTCAGCTTAAGAATGTAAACAGAGAAACTGATCTGGGAGTAACAATATCGAGTAACCTAAAACCGAGTCAACAATGTTCAGAAGTTGTTAAGAAGGCAAACAAAATAATTGGCTTTATAGGCAGGTCATTTGAGCATAAATCCAAAGAAGTTATCCTAACCCTTTACAATTCCTTAGTCCGCCCTCTTCTGGAATACTGCGTTCAATCCTGGTGCCCTTATTACCAAAAAGATATAAACAAGCTAGAACGAGTTCAACGTAGAGTTACCAAAATGATACCTAGCCTAAAGAACAAACCATACGAAGAGCGTCTTAGAGAATTAAATCTATTTCCTTTAACCCAGCGCAGATTAAGAGGCGACTTAATTCAAGTGTTCAAAATCATCAAAGGCATCGACAATATGAACTGTAGTAAGTACTTCACTATCAACCAATCTAATTACACACGGGGAAACGGTTGCAAAATTATTGGTAAATCTTTTAACTCGCACGAATCTAAGAATTTCTTCTTCAATCGAGTTGTCAACTTGTGGAATGGGCTTCCCCGAAACGTTATAGACTGCAGCACCGTTGATTCATTTAAATTCCGCCTAGACAAATATCTCGCATCAAACCCGCGACTGACTGCGTTTGTAAATGAATAACTTTATCCTCCCCTCAGTTACTAACCCATATGTCCCCTACTAACTTCCTAGTCCTGCCACATTAGTGGCAGGGCAGTAGTTCCCTTTCCAATGTTCCCTTACCCACTCTAAACCACTGTTTGGACACTTGATCCTCAGTGTTTTGGAGGACAAGCAGCCTAGAAGGGTCACTAGATCTGTTGTTGCTTTATTTCCTTTGTACTCCTTTGTACTCCTTTGTACTTCCGCCGACCATCTACGACCTTCGACCGCATCTTGCAGACCACCTTGCCGACCATAGCCCGCACGCGTGTTCGCCGTTATGCGGCATTGTATTCTTGACTGTGTGAAAGGGGCTTAAATATCGAATTCTAAAGCTTCCACTTTGTTATAAGCCGAAACTCGCATGTGGCCAATTGATGTGGAGAACTAGTGCTTGTAACAATAGAAAACCCCCGCTATTATTATTATTATTATTATTATTATTATTATTATTATTATTGAACCACATTAATTACTTTTTCAGGCACGGGTCAGCTGGAGTTTGAAAAGTTTGTGGAGTTGGCGGCCAAGTTCCTGATTGAGGAGGACGAGGAAGCGCTGAAGGAGGAGCTGAGGGAGGCCTTCAGGATCTATGACAAGGGAGGTCAGTGTTCTTCATGATAGTCAAGAAACGATGCTTTCAGTGTAAAAAGGTGCATTGCGTCACCAAATATTGTCCTTTACAAACTTATAAAGGAGATAATTGGGTCTAACTTAGGCATGTCTACTTCACCTGTTTGGCTTAAGTTAATATATTCCTGATTGATTGTTCTTTGTATATGTAAGAAGGAGAACAAAACACACAAGGGTGTTTGGCTAGTCTCCCTTCCAAGTGAAAACAAGATGAAGAGCCAATTTCTAGGTACGTTGGAGTCGTAATGTCTGACACACAAAGCTTAAAGGAGTGTAGGTCATAGGAAGAAGGAAAGATAGGCTGAGGAAGATTAGCTTACTTATTGAGTGGAATGCGAACTGGCAAATCTTAATCCAACATCTCAATCACAGAAGTCAACTGCGTTTTCGGGGCGTTCTGAATAACTTTGGATATAAAACAAATTTCCTCTATAACAATGATTTAATGAAACTTGTTTCTTTCTCTCCAGGTAACGGGTACATCACCACCGACACCTGAAGGAGATCCTGTTAGAACTGCCCCCCCCCCCCCCCCCGCCCCCCGTCTATCTACTTTATCTATGTACACTCGGATACCATAGTCTCTATCCCACTCATAAGAATTCGAATACCCCCTATTTTGTGTTTGTTTATGCAATTATAACTATCAGGATTTATTTTTGGTTAGAACTCGCTTATCAATCAATATTATAGTTTTGTAGTTGATGTGTAGAAAATAGTATTCATAAATTCGTTTCCAGAGATATACTTCCATAATTATAAATAGGCGAAGTCCACGAATATTTATGGGTGGGCTGGAGACTATGGCATCCAAGTGTACCTACCTGTATATCTATCTATCTATGTATATATATCTATCTATGTATATCTATCTATCTATGTATATATATCTATCTATGTATATCTATCTATCTATGTATATCTATCTATCTATGTATATCTATCTATCTATGTATATCTATCTATCTATGTATATATATCTATCTATGTATATCTATCTATCTATGTATATCTATCTATCTGTGTATATATATCTAACTATGTTCTACACCAGGTAACGGATACATCACCACAGAAACCCTGAAGGAGATCCTGCGAGAATTGGACAACAGGTTGAACGAGGAAGACCTGGACGGCATCATTGAGGAGGTGGATGAGGACGGTTCCGGCACCCTCGACTTTGATGGTAAGATGATTAGTTGGTTAGTCAGGTCAAAATAGATGGCTAGAATAGGCCTATACAAGGTTAAAATTATGCTACCGTATGTAAAGCGTGAGAGGTTTAGTTGGTTAGTTAACTTAATTAAGTTACAATAGATGGCTAAGTTAAATACCCGGTACTTAGAATAGACAAGATTAAAGTTATGCCATGTAAAGGTAGGATAGGATAGTTTATATTATAATAGGGTAGGTGAGTTTAGGTACGTTAGAATTAGGAATTGTAGAATATCTTTTGAAGTGGTGGACGAGGACGAATCCAGCACTCTCGACTCTAATGAGTCGAATACCGGTGGTCGGTAAACCATTCTATTAACTCTGAAGGTCGGATCAGGTCGAGTCCAGGTTGGGTAAGACCAAGAAAACCGGTGTTACGCTTAATAAATGAACTACAAAATAACATAAAAATCTCACCGCGTGCAAACTATCGGTACTTACGCGGAGAGAGAACTAGAGTGAAATCTTCGGTAAACAGAGTGGATGATGTGATCGTTATTACTGTTGGTGGATAAAAATTAGCCATGTGTGATGTGAGAAGGTATGTTGAATATATGGGTAGCTTGCGTGGATTGTGAGTGCCTTTATAATGAATATATTGTTTTACCTCGTTAACCAAAGTATAGCGTAAACGAAAATAGATAAATAATAAAATTGCAGGTGTGAATTATCTGTCTTTATACTGAATATATATTGTTTTATCGCATTAACCAAAGTAAACCGATAACATAGATAAAGATAAAAATTCATAAATAAATAATTACATAAAACATATATAATAAACTGTCTATATACGTCTAATGTTTTATTTTTATTTTTACAGAGTTCATGGACATGATGAGCGGGTGAGGCGTGTGTCCACCTTCTGCTACCTTCTTCACACCACCAGTTTTAACCCCTTCTCTACCGGCTACGTCTTTTTAATTTATTGTAGCTCTATTTAGACAATTTTGTGAGGGTTAAGAAGGATCTGTGGTTGCAAAAAGGGTAAAGCGAGGTAATTCGAAGCCTGTTAATTGCTGGAGACCCTTTTTAAACTGAATAAAACGTCTAATAGTAGCCAGAATAAAATAATACAGAACATCGCCGGTACAGAAGGGGTTAAGGCGTACCGTTGCTCCTTTTTTATTCTCCCTGGACCATCAACAATCTATAATAAAAAATACGTCCAAGACCCCCTTCGAGATAAATGTTTATATTCAGAAATTACAGGCTTGCTACAGCTCACCAGGAAACAATCGACACCTAAATGGCACAAAAGGTCTTAAAATTGACAAAGAAATTATGAAAGGTCGTAAAATCGCCATACTAATGGGGCGAACGTCTTAGAATTGTAAACCTAACGGAGGCAACATGAAGGGGATGAGGGTGCAGAAAGAACATATACATAAATGTTGTCAACAAAAATAATCTTGATGAATCCTCGCCCCGCCCCCCTTTCATTCAAACATTGTCAAAATCCTCTTACGTTGACAATAAAGTCCTGCTCCTCCCAAGATCAATAAATGCACTTTGCTGACTTCTCCGAGTATATATTTACATCAAATAATGTCAAAGGTAATCTGTCATAAATTGGCAACACTGCCTTTCGATACTTCCTATACTTCCTTTCTAAATTGCTCGTGTGCGCCGCCTTTATCAAATATTGGCTATACAAATGTAAGACTTAGACTGCTTTAAATTTCGTGTGTCCAGGAATTTTGATCCCAACGTCCCTTGAATTTGGCTCTCTGTCACTCTTGGCTTTGGGGGAGACACTCATTACAGGCAGCCTACCTTTTGTCTGCTTCTTACACATAAGAAAGTACCGTACGGTACTGTCTCTAATTATTTCATTATAGGTAATTATATACAATGGTTGTCCGCTAATAAAGATACACTTGAATTAAGACGTGTTATTATCCTTTAGAAGACCAGATGACGCATTTCTTTTCCATTTTCTGACTATTATTAGAAGATTTTACTCAGAATATTATTATTATTATTATTATATGAGATGCCGAAGTCTCCAACCAGGGTGCAGAAACACCATCAAGATCAATCCACACAAAACACCCGGAGGCACTGGAGAGAGACTATGGCAACTTAGGAAAAAATAAAAACATACACTGTATACTGTACTGTACATATACATATATTAAACACAGATAACATATTATGCAGTGGAGGATATCAAGCTTAAATATAATACAATAAAATAGAATAAAATAAGTTTAAAAATTAGAAGTAATGCTGCAAAAAAGCATTAACTCTAGACTTAAAAATGGAGATATTAGCTGAATTGACTAGCTCATTTGGCAACTTATTCCACAAGTCAACCATGGCCGGCACAAAACACCGTGAAAACTGTGTAGTAGAAAAATTAACACGGCTCATGGCAAGATAATTAAGATTGCTTGTGAATCTAGTTGCACGAGCCCGGACATAGGGCCCAGGCAGAACCCCATGTAAGGGATGCTGAGGGTTGTTAAAAACTTTAAATAAAAGACTAAGGGCACCAACTTTACGTTGATGACACAGATCAAGAGACAAATTAGGTAAAATAAAACTGATGGAATTTAGCGACCTGTCAAGCAACTTGAGATGGCAGTCAGCTGCTGACAACCAGACAGGTGAGCAGTACTCGAAATGTGGCAAAATAAAAGCATAAAAAGACTTGATAACTGTGGCGTCACAAGCAAATGTTTTATAAACCTTGCGAAGCAGACCAATTTTTTGGGAAATGGAAGAGGAGAAAGAACGAATATGCTTTTCAAAAGTAAGTTTGGGATCAAGAGTAACTCCTAACAAACGCAGAGTATCCACATTCTCAATTTGCTCGCCAGAAACTTGTAGATAAGGATGGGGAGGATCCAAGGTACGAGATCTGCTGATGATAATGGAGTGTGTTTTACTAGCATTAAGTTTCATGCCCCAAAGTTCACACCATGATGTAATTTTGGCTAAATCCCTATTCAGAGCAGTAGCAATTACGTGTCGATCTATTGGTGATGCAATTGACGCATATAAAGTTGTATCATCAGCATAGGAGATTAGTTTATTTTCAAGCTCGGAACACAGGTCAGCAGTAAAAATAATAAAAAGCAAAGGCCCAAGGACACTGCCTTGTGGGTAGTGGAAGGGGTATTGGAAGTCAGAGGGTTATTTTTGTCTCTATGTGAGTGAGGGAGACAAAAGGCAGAACTGCCTGTAACGAGTACCTCCCCCAGAGTTGAAAGAGTGACAGGGCCAAAATCAAGGGACGTTCGAGCCAAAATGGAGGGAAAGACTTATTCTGGGAGAGTTCCAGAGCTCAGCTGTTGAATAGAAGAAAGACTGAGAATAACGTTTCACTCTTGGGTTGAAGAGTTGCACAGAGTAGGGGTCGGATTGTGTTGCAAGATGGGTGCTACGCGCTCTATGAAGAGGGGGTGGTATACACAGAGAGAGCTCTGAGGAACACTGATTTTTGTAATAGCGTTAGAATAGTCAGAGAGATGCAACATTGCAGCGAAGATAGAGAGAGTGCAGAGAATTGGTGAGTGGACGTGAGTTAATGAGACGGAAGGCTTTCTTTTCTACTAAGTCTAGAAATGCTGTGTGAGAGGATCTTCCCCACATGTGTGAACAATACTCAATACTGTACATGGACGCAAGTGCTGTGCCCCTGTACAGAGCAAGAAGCTGCACAGGGGTAACGAACCCCTGGAGGTGGTTGAGCACACCCAGCTTCTGGGAAGCTGTTTTAGCTAGAGAGGTAATATGATCTTTCCAAGAGAGATCAGAAGAAAAAGAGACACTAACAATATTAAGAGAAGATGAAGGGTTAATTTGTATGTTGTTGAAGAGCAGGTCATAGTTTTCTGGAAGGAGGCGACGAGTAGACAGATGGAGAAATTGAGTTTTGGAAGCATTGAAAGCAATAAGGTTTTCTCTGTTCCAATTATAGATAGTAGAGAGATAAGAAGATAGGGGTTTTATGGCCTCCTTACGTGAGTTTTAGAGTTCCTGCTATGAATAATTTAACAGTACCCTTATCATTCCCACAGATCCTTCCTAAATTCTATTAACTCGTCTTATGATACCCAGAATAAACTGTCACAATGCGTCATAAGCTGTTATGGATTATACATTATTTATATCAATATTTTTGGGATTAGTAAACATATATGTTTTCGACCTGTTACAGGAATTTGAGAAACATGACATTTAAGAAGTAAAATGAGAATGCTTAAAGTATCAAATAATATCATCTCGCTACGGAATATTCCAATATACACTTGTATTTATAGACAATTCTACAGGATATTGCCATAGGAAATTACTATAGTGGAGTGAAGGCAAACCTATACCAAGATATATATATATATATATATATATATATATATATATATATATATCGAGAGAGAGAGAGAGAGAGAGAGAGAGAGAGAGAGAGAGAGAGAGAGAGAGAGAGAGAGAGAGAGAGATAAAGTGAGTGTGATATGGGTAGAATATCACCAAATATAAGTGATGATCCAATTTCGTACAACCTCATTCGTACACTCTGTAACATTTCTGCTCACAACAAAACAGACACGTAAAGACAATCGCGTAAGACAGTATGTGACGCAGGTAAACCTGACTATAATCTCCCCCAAGACGGCGTGAAGGGGTAACTCAAGCAGGCCTGAAGATGTCTTGTCTGTATCTGTCTGTCTACCCGTCACCTGTTGTTACGGTGAGAGCAAGGGGTGCCACCTTACCTTAACCCCTTCTACACCGGAACGTCATTTATAATGGATTCTTTCTACCCGGTGCTATTAGACAATTATATTCAGTTCAAAAAGGGCCTCCAGCAGTGAACAGGCTTCGAACTAACTCACTGAACCATTTTTACTACCACAGATTCTCCATAAGCTAAGCAAAATCGTCTAAATATAGCTAGAACAGAAGAAAAAAAGGCGTCGTCGGACGGAGGGGGTTAATCAGTCTCAAAAATAGGGAACGTACTGTGTGTGATGTGGGGTAATGAAACACACACACACACACACACACACACACACACACACACACACACACACACACACACACACACACACACACACACACACACACACACACACACACACACACACACACACACACACACACACACACACACACACACACACACATTTCAAGGTCACGGTGGCCGAGCGCGCTTAGTACTCTGTATTGGGAGCGCTAGCTCTGGTGTCGGGGGTTCAATCCCAGGCGCCGGCAGGGGAAGTTCTCTCAAAAACTTTCCCTGGCCGTGAAGGCAAGATCTGGGCGGATCGTCTCGGGGGACCCACAAAGTCTCCTGCCCACGTCCTACTCCCTTGGGAGTATGTAGGCGCTCTTGTTAGCTGCCAGGATCAGTCTGTTGATCCATTAGGATAAGATCTAGGTTAAGTCTGTGTATTTTCAGCCCCATTGGCTGCCGGCTTGAAATAAACCGATTATTATTATTATTATTACACACACACACACCTGCTCTCTCTATATGTGTGAATTAAAAAAATATACTACCTTTTAAAAGGGAATCTTGTACTCTCTCTCTCTCTCTCTCTCTCACACACACAAGACTAATATCAATATACAGTTACAGTAAGCTACACGAGACACCTAAAAACGTCTTTGAAGTAGGGAAGTCCTGTGATCTTTATGGCCCCAATAAAGTGGTCCCGGTAAAAACAACAATACCGCTTACCACTGTGAAATGTACTGGCCTTTAAAAGAAGTTATAAAGGTTGTCAGGAGGCATGTCCGAGGGGTCATTCTATACTTACTAAATATTATAAGGATTACTTTCCACATTAGAGAACAAGAAGATATTTTAACAGCAGTGATTTATAGGGTAAAAAGCCACGAGGGGTTGCTAGACTTGTGTTTGCTTACCACTGGCATACCACTGTTTTTAGAAGTTTAAAACATACTACGATACATAGTTTATACAAATAATTTAACACAACCAAACAAAGGAGATACACGGAATATACAAGAATATTTCAAACAAAATATAAACAAATAAATAACGCCAAACACAGCGAAAATATTATGATATGCTGCTTAAGGGGAGGCTTTTAGTTTGTTTCCTAGACTTCCATCAAGCTTGAAATTACACCCCCTTGACCCCTTTTCAAGATAAATTTGTACATTTTTCGGTAGAAAAAATTTCCCGGCCGAAGGCCGGTTCCTCTTAAATTACAGGTTCGCTATCGCTCGCCAGGAAAAAATCAACACCTAAATGGGACGAAAGGTCTTAAAAGTGACAAATGGGGTGAAACTTCTTAAAATCGCCAAACTAATGGGGCAAACATCTTAAAATCTCAAAAGCAATGGGGCTAGACATGAGAGAGAAAGGGGTCCAGAAAAAAGTCCCTCAAGTGGATATCTCCCCTTAAGCAAAATAGGGTCAATATTAATATATAATTAAGTCATGGTAATTAATTAGAGAAATAGGATAGCAATATTAAGCTATCCTACTTCTCGAATGAATTCCCAAACTCAACTCAAAAGAAACCATTGGAGTTTGTTACAGATAGGAAGGTAGTAAATGACACTATTCTATATATAATTATATATACCGGTAATTATTATATATAATAAATGAATGAGAACATACCGTAAAAGTCATCAAATCCTCATTGTCATATTATATAAATATAACTCAATGTTGAATAATAATTTTGAATTATGCAATTAAGAAAATCAAGTCTTTGAAATTAAAATAAGATTGATTAATTTTCCATAAATATCTCAAACTTGTGTGAAAGGTCAAAGGGTTAATTGGGATAGCTTTGTACAGTTCCCCACACATCCACCTGTCATACGGATATTATTAATTATATCATTTTACCTAATCATATATGTTGAAATGGAAAATATTAACGATCAAAGTAGCAGTTTATGTTTGTATGCGTTGCTTTTAATGCTTTACGCAACAATAATAATCGTATAGCATAAATAAATCGTATAGCATAAATAAATCTTATAGCATAAATAAATCGTATAGCATAAATAAATCGTATAGCATAAATAAATCGTATAGCATAAATAAATCGTATAGCATAAATAAATCGTATTTGCCGTCCGGCTGGCTCAGTTGACAGCGTGCCTGATTCCCATCTCAAGGTCTCCCGTTCAATCCCCGCTCAGATTGAAAAGTTTTTCTGGGATATAGCCGGCGGTTACCATCTCCCCATGAGCAAGGGGGATGGGTAATGGTCTCTGGTAGACTAAAGAAAGCCAAGCGCTTGTGAATCCTCGAAGGAGGAGATACGGGCGCTATATAAGTAACCAGAAGATTATTATTATTTAGCATAAATAAATCGTATAGCATAAATAAATCGTATAGCATAACTAAATCTCGCCCTATAAAAGTCGGGAGCGTGGCCAATTAGGCTATATTATCTCCTGATTCCGATATGATAGCTACGTTGAATAGTGTAAGGATAGCTACAATAAATACAAAATAACGCCATACATTACTGATGGTGTTAACCCCTTCAGTATCAAGACCTTTTTCTGCTTTTGATTTTGGTCATTAATATACGATTTATAAATGCTTGAAAGGGGCTAAGAAAGTTAAAGGAATAATTGGGATAGATTTTACTCTTTTCATCGCTGGAGGTCCTTTCTAAGCTCCATATAATTATCTAGTGTCAGCAAGAATATACCGGTAACACAAAAGAAGTTCTAGGTGCTCTAAGTGTGGGCCAGGTAGTACTAGGAGGGGTAAGGGGGTATGGTTCACTTGTTGGTTCATTTGTTTATATATATTAATTATTTCTCTAGTTTCCTCCCTAGACCTCAATCAAGCTGTAAAAAACACCCCCTAGACCCCCCCTTCAAGATAAATTTGTACATATTTCGGTAGAAAAATTTCCCGGCCGAAGGCCGATTACTTTTAAATTACAGGCTCGCTAATATTCGCCAGGAAAAATAGACACCTAAATGACACGAAAAGTCTTAATATTGAAACAAAAATGGGGGCGAAAGGTCTTGTAATCGCCAAACTAACGGAACGAACGTCTAAAAATCTCAAAACTATTATGCTAAACATAAGGGAGAAGGGGGTCCAGAAAAAGCGAGTACTACCCCCTAAGAAGTAGCAGACCCCCCCCCCCCCCCCTCCCATAGCAAACAACTGCACGTGGATGCTGTGTCAGGGCCAGTGGTAGTGTGGGAATTACATACCAACTATCTACTCTATTATACGCCATCTTGTTCACCTCACTGTAAAGTACACCACCCTGGGAATTACATACCAACTATCTACTCTATTATACGCCATCTTGTTCACCTCACTGTAAAGTACACCACCCTGGGAATTACATACCAACTATCTACACTACCATACGCCATCTTGTTCACCTCACTGTAAAGTACACCACCCTGGGAATTACATACCAACTATCTACACTACCATACGCCATCTTGTTCACCTCACTGTAAAGTACACCACCCTGGGAATTACATACCAACTATCTACACTACCATACGCCATCTTGTTCACCTCACTGTAAAGTACACCACCCTGGGAATTACATACCAACTATCTACACTACCATACGCCATCTTGTTCACCTCACTGAAAACCAATGTGTATCTTTAGTAATGTTTTTCTTTAGTTTGCCTTTATTTGACTTTATTGTATTAATTTATTTTGTCTTAGCATATAATTGAAGTTTGAATAATACGCTCGTAAGAATGTGCTTGTTCTGACCTGACACTATCTATACTCATGTCTGCTAATGTCACCTTCACTCTATATGTCTGCTAATGTCACTTTCACTCTATATTAGTATTAGTATTTTGTTTTTGTGTTTTCCCTGTTCTTGCTCTGTCTTGAGTCGGCTACCCCCAAAATGGGGATTGGGCCTGAGATAGATAGATAGATTTTGTTTTATAATTTTAATGGACTCGTGACATATACTGCATGGATTGTGACGCCTGCTTCTACCACATTCCACTGTATTGAGGTTGTAAGTAATTAACCCCTGTACCGGCGACGTCTTCATTATATTTCAGCTATATTTAGACGAGCTTATGCAATTTAAGGAGGATCTGTGGTAGTAAAAGAGGTTAAGTGAGATAGTTCGAAGCCTGTAAATTGGTGGAGGCCCATTTTAAACTGTATAAAACCGTCTGAATAAAGTTAAATGGATGTCGCCGGTACAGAAGGGGTTAATATACCCTGTTAACACTATCTGGTCCGACCTCTTGTGGGTTATTATGATATATATATATATATATATATATTGTGTTTAATTATAATGAGCATATTAGTTTGTCCCATAGGCTAACATAAACGCCTTCCCAGATTGCCTTGAAACTAAAACATGCCCACCCAGACCTCCTTCATGTTAAACCAGCAGAAGGCCTATTTCGTTTACGTTACAGAGTCACTATCGCTCGCCCAGAAATAAATCAACACCTGAATGGGGTGAAGCGTCTACTTATCGCAAAACTAATGGGGTAAAAAGCTTTAACATCAGCAAACTAATGGAGCGAAACAGGGGAGATCCAAAAAGACCTTCCTCGGACAAATAGTATTAAGGGGGGATAGTTCACTTTTAGGCCGATTTTGGCATGTATTCATTATTTTTCTAGTTTCCTCCCTAGACCTCCATCAAATTTAAAAAAAACATCCATTAGATCCCCCTTCTAGATTAATTTGTACATTTTTCGGCAGAAAATTTCCCGGCCGAAGGCCGATTCTTCCTACATTACAGGCTCACTAACGTTCGCCAGGGAAAACATCGACACCTAAATAGCACGAAAGGTCTAAATATTGAAGAAGAAACGGGCGAAAGGTCTTAAAATCGACTAACTAATGTGGCAAACCTCTTAACATCTGAAAACTAATGGGGCTAAACATGAGGGAGAAAGTGGTCCAGAAAACCGGCCCATAAGATATTCCTAACACCCTTGACGGGATGATGGCCTAATACAAAGAATAACAAAACTATACTCGATTTAATTTCATCTGACGGTAAATTGCATCCCTAAGCAGCTAATTTATGGATACTCAATGGAAAAATAATAACAAATAAATATCTGCATCACATTAAGGCGAGATCTCCACTTAAGGGATTTTTTTCTTGACCCCTTTCTCCCTCATTTTTATCCCCATTGCTTTTGATATTATAAAACGTTTGCCCCATTAGTTTAGCGATTTTAAGAACTTTCACCCCATATTAAGACCTTTCGTACCATTCAGGTGTCAATTTTATCCTGGCGAGCGCTAGCGAGCCTGTAATTTAAGAGGAACCGGCCTTCGGCCGGGACATTTTTCTACCGAAAAATGTACAAATATCTTGAAAGGGACTCAAGGGGGTGTAATTTTAAGCTTGATGGAGGTCTAGGGAACAAACTAAATACCTCCCCTTAAGACCAAGTTGATACACTTAGCGCCATACATAACAACAAAGTCTTCAAAATAACTGAGCAATCTTGATGAGAACTTTGCAATTTACCGTCAGTTGCAATGAAACAGCGTATAGTCTTATATAAGTTATGTATAAACCGAGTATAGTCTTATATAAACGGAGTATAGTCTTATATAAACGGAGTATAGTCTTATATAAACGGAGTATAGTCTTATATAAACAGCGTATAGTCTTATATAAGTTATGTATAAACCGAGTATAGTCTTATATAAACGGAGTATAGTCTTATATAAACAGCGTATAGTCTTATATAAGTTATGTATAATGTTGTATAATGCGAGTTAAGGGAGCCCACCTCGCTTTCTCTCTCTTTCTCTCCCTCTCTCTTTGGCTTGTATCCATTCGGCCCCATTCAGCCTGTTTTAAGACGTTTACCCCCATCCAGGTGTCAATATTTTCCTGGCGAGCGGGAGCGAGCCAGCATATATATTTTTTGTTTTACAGCAAGCTAAATGTGTACCTTTTTTGATAGAAAAATTTCTCCGGCGAAGCCGGATTTCTCCATACAATGCTGGCTCGCTATCGCTCGGCAGGAAAAAATCGACACCTAGATGGAGATAAACGTCTTAAGACAGTTGGCTGAATGGGGCCAAATGGATACAAGTCAGAGAAAGAGAGAAAAGGAGAGAAAGATAAACAAAAGCAGGTTGACCCCCCTTAAGCCTCATTCTGTTTCAAGGCCAGTGTGGAGTTTGACAGAATTAGAATTATACGTAGTTCTCCAGCCAGAGTAGGCCTATGTGTCACCTTGTTCACTTTGTAACCTATTATACAACTGTGTGTGTGAGAGAGAGAGAGAGAGAGAGAGAGAGAGAGAGAGAGAGAGAGAGAGAGAGAGAGAGAGAGAGAGAGAGAGAGAGAGTGTGTGTGTGTGTGAGCGAGTGAGAGAAAGAAAGAAGGGTTATGGGGGAGAGAGAAAGACGAGCTTGCAAGGCAGACACGAGGTAATTAAAAAACAACACAATAAACTCTACACAAGGATTTACTACTTTTATGTGGCAAGTGAGAAGGAAAGAGGGCTAGATAGGGAGGGTATGGGGGGACCTAGAGTGGGGTAAAGGGGGGATAGCGAAGGTGAAGGGGTATAAATGGGTATAGGGTATAGGGGGAATATGGAGGGTATAGGAGCTAGAATGGAGATAGATGGGTATTGGGGGATAAAGAAGATACGGTATGGGAGCTAGGGTAGGGTAAGGGAGGATAGCGAGGGTAATAGGGTATAGAAGGGGGTGATGGGAGGGGGGGTATAGGAGCTAGGAGGGGGTAGAACAGGTATGAGAGCTAGTGAGAGGGTAAGGGGGGCGTAGAGGGGGGGGGGCAGAAGGGGGTAAGGGAGGGTAGATACAGGTCAGGTTAAAAGCTAGTTAGTTTCGGCGTTGGGAATGTTATCAACGTATAAATAGAGGTGGAATATAAGGCGGCAGAGGGTAAACAGGGACCCCACTGTTACCGAAGTCTCCAGTCTTACCACAACATCGCCCTCACTGCCTCAGTCACCACCAACACATTCGGAGCCATGGTAAGTTCGGCCCCGCTCCTGACTCCTATAATCCACACCCATGCTATTATGTAAGCACGAAATTGACGCGACATCGATATTTATGAATTACACACGCACCATTCCAATCATACATTCAACACTAAACATTTCATAATCGGTATACATGTGTTTTGAAACTCGTACAATTGGCACACATAAAATTAACATGCATGTCATTGATCACTTGCGAATTTTGGGCTATAAGGAAGTCTGACCTGTATAGACATTGATATTTATCAGAATTACCAGCTAAATTACAGTTCTAGTGCATTTATAAACACCCATAATCCAGTTCAATATACTTACTATTCAGCACAAGCCTACATTAGTAATACATTCATATTCGATATACCGGTACTTTCTATCCATCACAAACCTACACTAGTATTACACTCATATTCGACATACTTTCTATCCATCACAAACCTACACTAGTATTACACTCATATTCGACATACTTTCTATCCATCACAAACCTACACTAGTATTACACTCATATTCGACATACTTTCTATCCATCACAAACCTACACTAGTATTACACTCATATTCGACATACTTTCTATCCATCACAAACCTACACTAGTATTACACTCATATTCGACATACTTTCTATCCATCACAAACCTACACTAGTATTACACTCATATTCGACATACTTTCTATCCATCACAAACCTACACTAGTATTACACTCATATTCGACATACTTTCTATCCATCACAAACCTACACTAGTATTACACTCATATTCGACATACTTTCTATCCATCACAAACCTACACTAGTATTACACTCATATTCGACATACTTTCTATCCATCACAAACCTACACTAGTATTACACTCATATTCGACATACTTTCTATCCATCACAAACCTACACTAGTATTACACTCATATTCGACATACTTTCTATCCATCACAAACCTACACTAGTATTACACTCATATTCGACATACTTTCTATCCATCACAAACCTACATTAGTAATAAGATTCCGTTACAAATCGATGTTGACTCCAACTTCCTTATAGCCTTTAACTAGCAATTGTTCAATTGATGACGCAATCATCGATTATGCAATTAACACACCCATTTAACACACACTTTTGTCAACACTTAATAAATTAACTCAATCAATCAATCAACACTCGATGAAATCTCAATTAACACTTAATTTCTGAATCAACTCACTCAAGCAACTCATTCAGTTCATACACTCAAGCAACTCATTCAGTTCATACACTCAAGCAACTCATTCAGTTCATACACTCAAGCAACTCATTCAGTTCATACTCAAGCAACTCATTCAGTTCATACACTCAAGCAACTCATTCAGTTCATACACCCAAGCAACTCATTCAGTTCATACACTCAAGCAACTCATTCAGTTCATACACTCAAGCAACTCATTCAGTTCATACTCAAGCAACTCATTCAGTTCATACACTCAAGCAACTCATTCAGTTCATACACTCAAGCAGCTCATTCAGTTCATACACTCAAGCAACTCATTCAGTTCATACACTCAAGCAACTCATTCAGTTCATACACTCAAGCAACTCATTCAGTTCATACACTCAAGCAACTCATTCAGTTCATACACTCAAGCAACTCATTCAGTTCATACACTCAAGCAACTCATTCAGTTCATACACTCAAGCAACTCATTCAGTTCATACACTCAAGCAACTCATTCAGTTCATACACTCAAGCAACTCATTCAGTTCATACACTCAAGCAACTCATTCAGTTCATACACTCAAGCAACTCATTCAGTTCATACACTCAAGCAACTCATTCAGTTCATACACTCAAGCAACTCATTCAGTTCATACACTCAAGCAACTCATTCAGTTCATACACTCAAGCAACTCATTCAGTTCATACACTCAAGCAACTCATTCAGTTCATACACTCAAGCAACTCATTCAGTTCATACACTCAAGCAACTCATTCAGTTCATACACTCAAGCAACTCATTCAGTTCATACACTCAAGCAACTCATTCAGTTCATACACTCAAGCAACTCATTCAGTTCATACACTCAAGCAACTCATTCAGTTCATACACTCAAGCAACTCATTCAGTTCATACACTCAAGCAACTCATTCAGTTCATACACTCAAGCAACTCATTCAGTTCATACACTCAAGCAACTCATTCAGTTCATACACTCAAGCAACTCATTCAGTTCATACACTCAATCATTCAACTTACTCAACTAATCAACACTTAATCGATACTCGCCAAATTTCCACAATGTTTTAATGAAACAACACTAACTCAATCCACATTCAATCAGGAAATCGGCATTCATATAATCGAGAATAAATCATCATTCAGTTTTCCTAAAACAAACACTTACTTAAACAATATCCATGCAATCGATATTCACTCAACTTATTTCCCATTAAGTCAATGCTCATGCATCAATAATTGTAGTAACTGACACATGAGACTGAGCAACACCCATACCGTACTATTTATTCTCATCCAACCTACATTTACTCAGTCGATACTCACTCACTCGTCTCAAATACAATCGACACTTACACAATAGGCATGTTCACAGAAGACACACAAACATGTATTTATCATTTTATCTATAACTATTTATTTATAATTATTTTTGTCCAATTTGATTAATTGATGGCTAGAGGCGGGCCCTTGTGACCTTCCATAATTTGCATGGGCCCACCAGTGAAAATGTTTACCGTTGCTATCTACTGATCTTGGATAGTCTCATTGAGCAACTAGAGGGGCAATTGAGAGAGTGCTTACCTCGGCCTACGCTGACTGAGATATGCTCTCTACATATTGCGTCCTAAATGGAATAACTTCTTCCTTGGTGCATATCCACCATTTTCGTGAACATCGGTGCATAACTTTTAAGATATCTTATTTACAAACAAAGGCAGAAACATAACCTCCGTCCAACTTCGTTAGCGCAGTTAATTATAAGCTTTTGGATGGCCTCGATAAGCACCTATGCCTTATTTCAAACCATTTATCGCACGCCTCGAATAAAATAATGTCCTCATTTGTGAACCGGCCTATTGATGGACGCTGACATAATCCATAATGAATACCGGTACTATACCTTGTCCGACCTCATGTGGTTATCATACATAGTTCACCGTATTATTATTCTGAATTTTGCTTGACTTTGCGATTTTCGAACAATGTATTATATTTTGGACCCTAGGGTCACAAAAACGCCTTCCAGACTTCCTTCAGACTAAAAAATGCCCATCCAGACCCTCTTTAAATTATATTTGTACATTTTTCGACATAATAATGCCCCGATCGAAGGCCGATTTATTCTAAGTTACAGGGATCGCTATCGCTCGCCCATAAAAAACATTGACACATTCAAAAGTACACTTTCTAAATAATATGCTCCAAACACTGATATAATTAATTTGTTAAGCTTAATTATTGATCTACGGTCTAGTGCTTAGTGCTTTGTGAAATGTGAATAGCTTATTAATTTGAGTTCTGTTTGCAGCTTATGTCATGCACAGCTGTCTACTAGTAGGATAACTCATAAAGTGTATAATTATGTAAGCATATGTATAGCCTTTTCTTAAGGGGAGGTTTCTAGTTTGTTCCCTAGACTTCTATCAAGCTTAAAATTACACCCCCTAGACCCTCTTTCAAGCTAAATTTGTACATATTTCGGTAGAAAAATTTCCCGGCCAAAGGCCGGTTCCTCTTAAAAGGTGTTGATTTTCGGTGTGAGCATCCTGGATTCGAATCCACGGACTGCCACATGTGTTTGTAAATTTCATTAATCGATTTTAGGAGTATAGTTGGTTGTTGGAAGGAACATAATAATTACAGGCTCGCTATCGCTCGTCAGGGAAAAAATTACCCCTAAATGACACGAAAGATCTTAAAATTGACAGAAATGGGGGCGAAAGTTCCTAAAATCGCCAAACTAATGGGGCGAACGTCTTAAAATCTCAAAATCAATGGGGCTAAACCTGAGGGAGAAAGGAGTTCAGTAAAAAATGACTCAAGTAGAAATCTCCCCTTAAACCATGTTATCAGTTAAACAGCCATGTAATATATTAACAATGTATGAAAAGCTAAAAAAGTTATTGGTGTACTTGTTTATGCTTATTGTTTGTGGCAATTTCGTGTATATGTAAAATCATCATGTAGGCCAACTGACCAATTGCGAATTTAGAACTATAAGGACGATGAAGAGGTAGACATACATGCCGGTATGTAGAAGAAATGCAAGCTACAAATCGTTTGCAATATTTATGAGTAAAATAATAAAATAAAAATAATATTAATTATAATAATTATTATTATTATTGTTAAAATGCACGAATTCTTCCAGAGGAATGAGCATATAATCACATAATATTTAATCAAAACTTAATGCCCATCCGTCCCAAACCCAATCGATATTTGCAAATTAAATTTGTGCACAGCTCTAAACTCGGAAGTGGTCGAGTGCTGTAATATATTTACTACAAATCTGTTGCTGTAACACGAAGCCGCTTTACCAAATAGAGTTAACAGCATAATTCCCTTGTTTGACACTGCTACTAATATTGTTACAGGACTCGCTGGATCAGGAACAGCTGGGAGGTGAGTTACGTTCTCTTATTATGCCTTCCTGTTTATAAATGCACACATCATTTTGAACATGGTACCTTGTTATGTGTTTTAAGTTATGTGTGCTTATGAGTTTCCGATTATAAAAAAACACATAATTTTTAATACCTCGTCCTGCGTTTTGTCTACAAGTACCGGTAATATGCTCTTATGTCTACCTGTTTATAAAAATACACATTATAAAAACCTAGTCCTGTTTTTGTCTACAAGTCATGTGCTCCTATGCCTTCCTGTTTATATTTATACACATCAGTTTGAAAAGCTTACCCTGTGTTTTGTCTACAAGTCATGTGCTCTTATGCCTTCCTGTTCATAAATACCATTTTGAATACTTTATCCTGCGTAGTGTGCCATGTGTTTGTATGTGTTCTTCCTGTTTAAATAAAACACTCATACTTTTGAATGTATTGTCCTGTGTTGTGTCATGTGATATTATGTCTTCTTATATATAAACACACACCTAATTTGGAAACCCTTGTCCTGTGTTTTGTCTAAAAGTAATTTGTTCCTGTCTTCCTGTTTATAAATAGCCAACACACATCATTTTGGCTACCTTGCCCAGTGCTTTGTGTCATGTTCTCTTATGTCTTCCTGTTTCATCCACTGCTGCAATCATGATACCTTTGTTTCAATATACACCCTGTAGTCTTTTGAAGCTTCAATATTTACAGTCTAATATAATTGTAGGTGTGCGGTATTAATATTTTTACTGAGATATGCTGTTCAGTATCGATTGTAATGACAAAACTTTATATAAATCAAGGGTCTGTATTCGGTATTACTGGTAACAATGTGTATACTCTTCAGCTCTCAAGAAGGCCTTTGACTCCTTCGACACCGACCAGAAGGGCTACATCACGCCCGAGACTGTGGGCGTTATCCTCAGGATGATGGGCGTCAAGATTTCAGAGAAGAACCTGCAGGAGGTTATTGCCGAGACTGACGAGGACGGTAAGTTTAGGAAGATACTTAAAAGCAACCCAAGTTAAAAAAAACATCAAGTAATACACACTATTGAACTGTATACACTGATTACGACATACTAGGTTTCTTTGTAATTCTAGAAAATTGCATAACAACTATCTCAGGTACTCCCGGTCTCTCCCTAATCTGATGCCTAACTCTAGACGATTTTTGTTATCAAACTCTCTTTCCCCCACCATGCCATATCCTCCCTCAATCATGTCATGCATTCTTACTAATACTATACGATGTTTTAACTCTCTCCCTCTCTATCTATCTATCTATCTATCTATATTTCTCTCTTCCTCACTCACTCTCTCTCTCTCTCTCTCGCTCTTAGGTTCTGGAGAGCTGGAGTTTGAGGAGTTTGTGGAGTTGGCGGCCAAGTTCCTGATTGAGGAGGACGAGGAGGCCGCTGAAGACAGAGCTGAGGGAGGCCTTCAGGATCTACGACAAGGGAGGTCAGTACTTCAGACAGTGCGCACATTTCAGGCATATGAAGATACTATATAGTATCACACTATGTCTAACCTATGCTATACAAAATGTCTATAGTCTATTCATTATTGGTAGGCCAACAGTCTTGACCAATAACCTCCATAACTCATAATCGACTAGAGTAATCGAGCAAATATTGCTACCATTTAGGAAGGGCCAGACAGGAAAAATGTGTAGACTTTTGCGGATCAATTGCTCAAGCCCTTTTTGAAGTATAGAGATGAGGGGCAAGCATAATGAGTGGACTATAATCACAGTAAGAACGCTTGAAGGGGGATGGGCCTATTTATTAAGGGGGGATGGGCCTATTTATTAAAGGGGGGATGGGCCTATTTATTAAGGGATGCCTATTTATTAAGGGGGGATGGCTATTTTGGGGGGGGTGGGGAGTGGGCTATTTATTAAGGGGGGATGGGAAGTAGGGTGGATTAAGGGGGTGGG
>JBAKBP010031418.1:0-24463 GCA_037953745.1 Lithodes maja | reverse complement strand
GAATAGAAGGACATTGTAAACAGGAAATGGTACGGTAATTGTATAGTAACGCTCCGGTGTTGTGGCGAGCCCTAGCCAACTTCTGAGGCAGTTCTTTCTAATATTCACCGAACCATATTTCGAAAACGGCTTTGTTAGCTTTTATCTCCCTTGTTTCTGTTCTTTTGAATGTTCTGTCTCGCACCTCTCTTACATTTGGAACCCCATTACGCCATCAGACTGTACACTAGGACCATACGGCTGGGAAAGTGTAGATAGCAGAGAAGGGGTGTTGTAGATAGAGGAAGCTGTTGGCATGGCTTTGGTATGTGT
Source organism: Lithodes maja (assembly GCA_037953745.1). NCBI lineage: Eukaryota > Metazoa > Arthropoda > Malacostraca > Decapoda > Lithodidae > Lithodes > Lithodes maja. The sequence goes on along the minus strand of JBAKBP010031418.1, from coordinate 24,151 downwards.
GTTATTAGTCTGTATACGTCGTCGAGGTGTCCCCCTGACTGGGTGCGAACATGATAGGCTATACATGCTAGTACGTACTACCACACCCACTCAATGTCCGCCTTGGCTGAGATCGAACCCAGGTCAAGCAGCGTGAGTGTGCTCTCCACTCGACCGCCGCTGCTCTCATCTTGTTTTTATTAGAAAGCATCTTTTGTAATCTAAGGATTAATCTAAATCAATTTTAACCCATTTGATTGCTAGATGCCATTCCTAGGTTGCATGAATTTGTCTAATGTTAGCAAAAATATAATATAACAAAATTAAAGAGTTAACCTTCACCAACCGTACCTCTCTCTCTCTCTCTCTATATATATATATATATATATATATATCGATCGTATGGCACATGTAGCAAATGGCGGAGGACTTCATAGACGTGATAGGGTTTCCACAAATACAAATATAATATATTGTAATATAATATTAAAACAAGAAATAGAAAATCGAATGGTAGACGTATCAAAGGGGAAGACAATGGTGAGAGGTGAAGAGGCGAAGGGAAGGAAAGGAGAGCAAGGTTACCCACACTGATGGAATATAAACAGTTTACTCTCCGCGTCCTAAACACCGATCCGCGGCCCACCCTTCAAAATCACTTCCTAAACATACAAGAGGCATTCCAAGTCTTCCTTCCATATTTATTTTCTGTGTCTAGCTTATTATTCTTACTATTTGCTATTTCTTTCATTCGCTTCTTTCTTTTCTTCTTTGCTATTTCCTTCATCCGTTCCCTTCTTTCATTCTTTCTTATATAACTTCCTAAACATACATGGCATTCCAAGTCTTCCTTCCATATTTATTTTCGGTGTCTAGTTTATTTTGCTTACCCTTTGCCTTTTCCGTCTTCTACTTCATTCTTTCTTCCTTCGTTTATATGCTTTGCTATTTTCATCATCCCCTTATTCATTTCTTCTCTTCATCACTTTCTAAACAGACAAGGGGCATTCCAAGTCTTCCATCCATATTTATTTTGTTTCTAGTTCATTATGTTTACTATTTGTGTGTGTTTTTTTATCGTTCGCTTCTGTCTTTTCTTCTTCTCTTTTTTAATGTATATCATCCGTATCCTTGTTTCCTCTCTTATTCTTACTGTTTGATATTTCTATCATTCGGTTCTTTCTTAATAATATATTATTTCTTCTCTTTGCTATTTCCTTCATTTTCTTCCTTATTTTATCCTTTTATCACTTCCTAAACCAACACGACCATTCAAGTCTTCTCTCCATTACTCTTGTGTCTAGTTCATTAGTGTTACTCTTCGACATTTCCATCCTTCCCATTATTCCTAATTGTTTCCATTTAGATATTCTTAAGATATTCTTAAGAAATATTCTGGCCGACAATATACAGTTCTGATTCGTTTAGGATAGGCGTTTTGTAATGAAATATAAGTTAGCAATTTGCATAATGTACCAGAAGGTTAATCGATTATTTCAATTTGTTTCTAAAATATAGTAAAATAAAACAATATGATTCATGATTGTCAGGAATTTATCAAACTATTTTGGGGAAAGTATATTAATGTGAAGTGAGTAACGCCATAAAATAACCAAGCAGCAATATATTTTCATATTCGAAATAATGGACGCACGATTAATGTTTCATGCTATCGCGACAATTACATTAAGGGGAGATTGTATATAATTGGTTTACTTATCTATGTATTTATTATAATTATACTCACAAATATGATATGAAATTTATAAGGAATTATTTAGTTTTTTATTTAGAGGTTACCAAAGGACAAACTAATGTATATGCATTGGTGGTCATTCCAGCTCATGAATTACCCTTTACTATATGCTGGAAATGAAAACAAATGCAGGATTTTACTTCCAGAAATAAATTAAATGTCTTGCTGTAAAAAATTCCGTCCTATATTTTTAAAACCATGGCAAATTTCGCTCGTGACAGTTTATCTCAAAGCTGTTTTTTCGCATTTGGTTTTTTATATGTATTTTTGTTCTCTAGTCTTGGTTTAATTTAGTTTATTCTTTCCTCTTTCCCTTTTCTCCATTTATGTTCACTTCACTCTCTCTCTCTCTCTCTCTCTCTCTCTCTCTCTCTCTCTCTCTCTCTCTCCGCTGCTACTAAAAATTCTGCCAAGGTTTTCTCTCTTGCCTATCTCGCCTGTTCTTTACTTCTTGAGCTGTCATAATTACCCACACTCATTCTTGCTTGCTCTTTCTGTGGGGCTATTTTGGGGCTATTTTGGATTTATTTTCAGACTTTTTGTGGGTTTCTCTTATAGGCTCTTTGGCTTTATTGTGGGCCTATTTTGGGGGCTCTTTGGGGTTTATTTTGAGGCTCTATTTGGGCTCTCTTTTGGGGCTCTTTCTGTGGGTCTCATTTGGGGCTCTTTTTGGGTGTCTTGCAGCTCTTTTGGGGTTTCTTATGGGTCTCTCTCTCTCTCTCTCTCTCTCTCTCTCTCTCTCTCTCTCTCTCTCTCTCTCTCTATCTATCTATCTATCTATCTATCTATCTATATATATATATATATATATATATATATATATATATGTAAATATCCCTCCCTTTGTCTCAGCCTAGCCTGTTTGTGGTTACCTCTCCTTCGCTACTCCCTGGTCCTGTCCCTGGTCGCACGTATTGCCTATTGTGCTGCTCTCTGTGCGTGTGTGTGTGTGTGTGTGTGTCTGTTTGTGTGTGTTTGTGTGTGTGTGTGTGTGTGTGAGAGAGAGAGATAAAGAGAGAGAGAGAGAGAGAAGAGAGAGAATATATAGAATATAGAAAGAATGAACAATAGAGAGAGAGAGAGAATACATACAAAAAAATAACAATATACAGAGAGAGAGAGAGAGAGAGAGAGAGAGAGAGAGAGAGAGAGAGAGAGAGAGAGAGAGAGAGAGAGAGAGAGAGAATATATAGAAAGAATGAACAATAGAGAGAGAGAGAGAGAGAGAGAGAGAGAGAGAGAGAGAGAGAGAGAGAGAGAGAGAGAGAGCAAGGGAAGATAGCTTGAGAGAAAGAAGTATATGTAGTTATTAGAGAAGAGAGGAAGAGAGGGGTGTAAGTCCTGTCATTACGAGTGCTCGTTGGCTGAGAGTGGTTAAAGGGGGGGGTCACCGTTTTTTTTTTTATATCTCTCCTTTTCTCTCTTTCCCTGGCTTGTATCCATTCGGCCCCATTCAGCCAACTGTTTTAAGACGTTTATCCCCATCCAAGTGTCGATTTATTCCTGGCAAGCGATAGCGAGCCAGCATTGTATGGAGAAATCCGGCTTCGCCTGAGAAATTTTCTATCGAAAAATGTACAAATTTAGCTTGCTGTCAAAACAAAAATATTTATATGCTGGCTCGCTACCGCTCGCCAGGAAAAGCTTGACACCTGGATGGGGGCAACCGTCTTAAAACATTAGGCTGAATGGGGCTGAATGGATATAAGCCAAAGAGAGAGGGAGAGAAAGATAAAAAAAAAAGCGAGGTGGGCGCCCTTAAAGCACTCTGTACATTGCAAGCTGACGGAGGTTCGAATCCACCCTGGAGCCAGTGGAGTTTGTGGGGTGGATACTCACATTTCAACCCCTTGAGGATTATGCCACGTTTTGACAGTTTGTTTTCGCTACCATTAGACGATTTTATGCAATTTTGGAAAGATCTGTGGGAATTAAAAGGTTAAAGACTATCCTAATTTTCCGTCTGACTTACATAATATACTCTTCCTAATCTGAAGAAAATCGTTTAAAGGGGGGTGGGCTGGTTTTCTGGACCACTTTCTCCCTCATGTTTAGCCCCATTAGTTTTCAGATGTTAAGATGTTTGCCCATTAGTTAGTCGATTTTAAGACCTTTCGCCCCATTTCTTCGTCAATATTTAGACCTTTCGTGCTATTTAGGTGTCGATTTTTTCCCTGGCGAACGATAGTGAGCCTGTAATGTTGGAAGAACCGGCCTTTGGCCGGGAAATTTTTCTGCCGAAAAATGTACAAATTAATCTAGAAGGGGATCTAATGGATGTTTTTTTTTTTTTTTTTTTGATGGAGGTCTAGGGAGGAAACTAGAAAAATAATGAATACATGCAAAAATCGCCCAAAAAGTGAACCATCCCCCCTTAATCATAGCCAGGAAATAGAACATAAATGCGTCATCTTATCATGAAAGGGTTAATACTTAGTCCGCAACCTATACAAAGGAAGCCATACCACTATCACTACTATTACTATCTTCTGTTTCACCTCCTGTGCATTGTCTCTGTCCAAACCCAGTCAGATCATACATAACCTTTTTTTTCGTTCTTTCTTCTCTGACCAAGCTGTTATTTATTCTTCTATGTTCTTCCTGTCTTCCCTATTCTTCCATGTTCTTCCTGTCTTCCCTATTCTTCCAAGTTCTTCCTGTCTTCCCTATTCTTCCATGTTCTTCCTGTCTTCCCTATTCTTCCAAGTTCTTCCTGTCTTCCCTATTCTTCCATGTTATTCCTGTCTTCCATGTTATTCCTGTCTTCCATGTTATTCCTGTCTTCTTTATTCTTCCATGTTCTTCCTGTCTTCCCTATTCTTCCATGTTATTCCTGTCTTCCCTATTCTTCCATGTTCTTCCTGTCTTCCCTATTCTTCCATGTTCTTCCTGTCTTCCCTATTCTTCCATGTTATTTCTGTCTTCCCTATTCTTCCATGTTATTCCTGTCTTCCCTATTCTTCCATGTTATTCCTGTCTTCCCTATTCTTCCATGTTCTTCCTGTCTTCCCTATTCTTCCAAGTTCTTCCTGTCTTCCCTATTCTTCCATGTTATTCCTGTCTTCCATGTTATTCCTGTCTTCCATGTTATTCCTGTCTTCTTTATTCTTCCATGTTCTTCCTGTCTTCCCTATTCTTCCATGTTATTCCTGTCTTCCCTATTCTTCCATGTTCTTCCTGTCTTCCCTATTCTTCCATGTTATTCCTGTCTTCCCTATGCTTCCATGTTCTTCCTGTCTTCCATGTTCTTCCTGTCTTCCCTATTCTTCCATGTTATTCCTGTCTTCCCTATTCTTCCATGTTATTCCTGTCTTCCCTATTCTTCCATGTTCTTCCTGTCTTCCCTATTCTTCCATGTTCTTCCTGTCTTCCCTATTCTCCCATGTTATTCCTATCTTCTCTATTCTTCCATGTTATTCCTGTCTTCTCTATTCCTTGTTATTTCTGTCTTCTCTGTTCTTCCATGTTATTCCTGTCTTCTCTGTTCTTCCATGTCATTTATGTCATCTCTTTAATTCCATGTTATTTCTGTCTTCATATTACTGTCTTTTATATTATCCCATGCTATTTCTGTCTTCTCCTTTTTCCCATATTATTTCTGTCTTCTCTTTAATTGCATGTTATTTTTGTCTTCTCTTTTTGTCCGTGTTATTTTATTTCAATCTCATTATCATCCACACACTATTTTAGCACTCTCTTCATCCTCTGTGCTTGTTTGTCTGTGTCTATTGTTTGTTTCAACTCGACACCGGAAAGAGCCAACGCGTTTTCTTGTGTTTATGACTTTGAGTGGTTTAACAGTCTGCTTGTTGCTTCAGTCCATTAGATATATCATGTATATATCTGGTGTGTGTGTGTGTGTGTGTGTGTGTGTGTGTGTGTGTGTGTGTGTGTGTTCAGAGCAAGTTTTGTTTTATTTCTATTGTTTTATTTGTTTTATTATTGTTTTTGTATAATGGTGGGATGCTTTCACATCTAGTGGATATATAAAACACAATATAAGTACACCCTCCGTATCCTACTGTACACCCTCCGTATCCTACTGTACACCCTCCGTATCCTACTGTACACCCTCCGTATCCTACTGTACACCCTCCGTATCCTACTGTACACCCTCCGTATCCTACTGTACACCCTCCGTATCCTACTGTACACCCTCCGTATCCTACTGTACACCCTCCGTATCCTACTGTACACCCTCCGTATCCTACTGCGTGTCCTACAAGGGTGGGGGGATGGGGATGGTGATAGTGTAGAGTCTGTAGACCAACAGTTATCCTCTTCTACACAGTAAAGCCTTGTTAGAGCATTGTCTTGTAGCACTGTTGAGGGGTGTGTGGTGCTGAGAAGTGCTGCACGGTGAGTTTGCTGAAGCAGTGTCAGAACTATAGAGAGGGCAGATATTTGACAGGATTTTATTGTATGATAGGTCAACTCTCGAAGGCAGAAACGCTCGAGTCATTTCAATTTAATAGATAAGGATGTAAACCCATTAGTAGTAGTAGTAGTACCGGTAGTAGTAGTAGTAGTAGTAGTAGTAGTAGTACCGGTAGTAGTAGTAGTAGTAGTACCGGTAGTAGTAGTAGTAGTAGTAGTAGTAGTAGTAGTACCGGTAGTAGTAGTAGTAGTAGTAGTACCGGTAGTAGTAGTAGTAGTAGTAGTAGTAGTACCGGTAGTAGTAGTAGTAGTAGTAGTAGTAGTAGTACCGGTAGTAGTAGTAGTAGTACCGGTAGTAGTAGTAGTAGTAGTAGTAGTAGTAGTAGTACCGGTAGTAGTAGTAGTAGTACCGGTAGTAGTAGTAGTAGTAGTAGTAGTAGTACCGGTAGTAGTAGTAGTAGTAGTAGTAGTAGTAGTAGTACCGGTAGTAGTAGTAGTAGTAGTAGTACCGGTAGTAGTAGTAGTAGTAGTAGTAGTAGTACCGGTAGTAGTAGTAGTAGTAGTAGTAGTAGTAGTACCGGTAGTAGTAGTAGTAGTAGTAGTACCGGTAGTAGTAGTAGTAGTAGTAGTACCGGTAGTAGTAGTAGTAGTAGTAGTAGTAGTAGTACCGGTAGTAGTAGTAGTAGTACCGGTAGTAGTAGTAGTAGTAGTACCGGTAGTAGTAGTAGTAGTAGTAGTAGTAGTAGTACCGGTAGTAGTAGTAGTACCGGTAGTAGTAGTAGTAGTAGTACCGGTAGTAGTAGTAGTAGTAGTAGTAGTAGTAGTACCGGTAGTAGTAGTAGTAGTAGTAGTACCGGTAGTAGTAGTAGTAGTAGTAGTACCGGTAGTAGTAGTAGTAGTACCGGTAGTAGTAGTAGTAGTAGTAGTAGTAGTACAGGTAGTAGTAATAGTAGTAGTCGTAGTTGTCGTTTCCTATGCTGCCTGGCCGAACAGCCCCTAATAGTATTAGTAGTTGCAGTTGTAGTTGTTGTTGTTGTTTCCTACATAAGTATATTAAATTAATGTTTTACGTTGTTTTCTTGTCCATGACAAATATTATCTATTCACAAATTATGAGCGCTATCATATTTCGCTTTTCCAACACTTAAATATCACATTGATAAATGCCTTGCCGAGTGACTGCGTTTGTGCCCGAGTAATTTGACCGCATCAATACCGTTCATAGTACACTCGCATACCATAGTTTCTAGCCCACTCATAAGAATTTGTGGACCTCCATGTTTTTATTTATGTAATTATAACTATCTGGATTGATTTATGGATAGAACTTGCTTCTCAATAAATGGTATATATATTTTAGTAGTTGATTTATGGAAAATTATATTCATAAATTGGTTTCCAGAGATATACTTCCATAATTAGAAATAGGTGAAATCCACGAATATGTATGAGTGGGCCAGAGACTTTGGTATCCGAGTGTACTATCATTTTTTTTTTCTTTCTGGATTACAGTCCTACTGGAGCTGAAGCCATTCAGTTAATGCCTGTGGCAATCTTGTTTTACAAGCAGCCTATTAAGGATCAGTAGGTCTGTTGTTGCTTGTGTTCCTTTGTATTCCTTTGTAACTTTACTACTCACAACACAACAAGGAACTCCTACTTTACTTTTGTTTATGTTTGTGTTAGAGTTGGCGGGCTGTTTACTTCTGTGAGCCAACATTGTTAGTTACCTTTATCATTCTTAGTGGAAGGTATGAGGATATGTTTTGCTAACTTTAATGTTATGACTTTATAAATCGAGACTATGTGAACACAAATCGAGACTATGTGAACACAAATCGAGACTATGTGAACACAAATCGAAAACTTCCTGTATTTCGAATAAATAATTATACTCACTCTCAAAATTACTCTCCCAACTCCCTCAACTATCAAATTTACAGAGGCATACCAATTATCATGTTACCTATATGAAATATGATATATCTGTATATAAAGTAAATGAGGGAAACTAGTATCATCATACAAATAATTATACTGTGTAACAGAGGTCTAGCGAGGACACTAAAAAAGTATATGAATAAATGAATTAATAGACCAACAAACACAAATAACAGCCACTAGCACTTTAAGGGAGACTGTGCCGAGGAAAAACTGTATAGTGTAAATGTTGATGCTGGATCCACATGCCCTCGACGTAAGCCTAAAATATACCTGTCGTAAGGAGGGCTTAGTGTTTGTAGGCCAGGGGTGGGGCAAGGAGGGAGAGTTACATTGTCCTGTGGTACACCTAGTTCCTTGTATTATATATATACTGTATATATATGTATATATGTGTGTGTCCATGTGTCCATATGTCTGGTACGTTAGTATTGGATATAGAAAGTATCGTACTCTAGAGGTACCGGTACTGAGTGTGACGCACCCAGTGCGTAGCAACGCAACCTGATTGTACTCCTTGGTACTCCACTGTATCGCCACGGTGCGGTACCGTGTACCGTGCTGGCTGCTTATATTGAGTGTGACAACGTATAACTATGTTCTTTGTATCTCTGCAAAGGTCTCGTCATGTGCTAACCAGTGGTGGGTTTTGTTTTAAGCCATGTCGAGACCTTCCATTTAATATGTAGTATCAATAGAGAAGTTGATAGATAAGACAATAGGAATTCAGAGAGAGAGAGTGAGTTAGACTTCAGAGCGAGAGGGTAGCAATGGTTGCCAGACGTATGGACCGGTTGGCAGCCCTGCGCTTATAGCTAGGTGCGACAGGGTTGGTAGTACATTGCCGCCTGCATATGCTGCCTGGGTTGCCCATGTTGTCGTACTGCACATTGCATGGAGGCTCGCTGTGTGTTCCATGATCAGGTTGCCTAGAACCTTTGAGATTCTAACATCCCTTGCCCTCTCTCCCAATTTCTCACGGTTGCACTCTTTCTCTCTGACGACATTACTCTCATTTCATTCTTCTCTCTATTTAAATGCATACCCTTCCCTTGAGGTCCTAAAGGAGTTTCAGCACTCACCTCTCGTATTACTCTTAGGACAAGCATATATTTACATGTATTAGATTTAAGGGGTTAATGTGAACAGCGATCTTCTTGATGAGGATAGTTGGTGAACGTTCTACATGTTCACGAGTTATATGCCCAGCTCATCATCCAATTTGTGACTAGACTAGTGCCATGTGTAAGAGCCCGACCATGCCCAGGAGTTGTCTGTAGAGGGGCGAGGACTTAGCCTTGATTTGCCTACCGAGCCAGGAGCGAGTGCAGTACCAGAGACTACAGCTCGCTCGTAGTGCCGGTATAGTAGAGTAACGTAATTTATCTGTCCTTGTGTTCTCTGCAGTCTTTTCCTGGGTTCTCGCTTTCGGTGCTGGGACTCGTTGTTCCTGTGACTTGGCCTGCTAGCTAGAACACATGGGGATGATGAGTGGGTGATATCTTTATTTTACTATGCATTGCAGCTCTCTTTAAGTTTATGTATGTAACACTTTACAATACACATTACTCACACACTAGACAACACTATTAATACTTTCATGTATCAATTAACTGCACTGTCGTTTTGCTGCTGTTTCCGGAGTTCCGTTGCGTAGGGCGCATACGGACTCAGAGGGGAGACAGAGTGAGAGAAGCGAAGTAGCCTATGCGGTAGTAGGCTACCGGCGCAGTACTGTTGCCTGCAACCTTTTAGTTATTCCAAGTATAGATTCATTATTACAATAAGTGACTACTGTTTATGTTCCTTCCATGTGTATTATTAGGTATCTACTGGATCATGAACATCTTGTATGCTACATGCTAGTGCATGTTAGTAGGGGACAGTTATTCTAGTGCACGCGCTTTCAAGTAGGCGTGTACATTTGTCATTTAGCATTTCACTGTCATACCTTTAGCCTGCTTCTATTCTACATTATTAGAGGCTTAATATTAACGTAGTTTCTTGAGTATTGCATTTCTTTAGTAATAACGTAACCTATAAATGTCTGAGGGAGTTTAGCCTCATAGCCTACCCCTGTTGTACACTTTCGCCGAGTTAAGGTACCTCGTTACCATAGACGATAACTCTGTAGGGCGTTGGTGCTTTTGTTGTCTGGAGCATATAGTATTTGGGACTGGAATCGAGCGTGTCGTTGTCACATAAGCCATTTCTGTCCTACGATCAAGAATCCCGAATATGTATTGCCGATCCAGCCGTAACAAAATGGCGACCTTGCACAAGATTCAGTAGTATCCTATCACATGTTTTTTGGAGAACTATTCTATGCTACCTAGTAGAGCTGGCTAGAATTTTCTTGCATATTGGAGGAATTTTTATTGTGTCATTATTGTATTGGTGGACTTGCAGATTGTTTCGTTGGGGGTGTCTAGAGTAGAGTCATTCAAGCATCTTTAACATTTTGTGAGTCGAGACTGCAATTAGTAATAAGCACTTCTTTTTTTTTATGAACAGCAATTGTATAACCAGCACTATGTCTAATGACTCATCATTTACGGGGGAGGATAACACGGTACAGCCTAGTAACCAGCAAGTACAACAGATGTTTAGGGAGGGGAGTGTTATAAGTGGAGAGAGGGATGCCCGGGCATTTTTGCAGACACCTTTGACCGAACAGCGCCTGCAGGCTATTGATTGTTACGGTCTTCGCTGTTTAGCCACGGTTTTGGGGCGGGACTGTCCTGACAGTTGGCCCAAGAAGAATTTGGTGGCATGTTTGTTGGGTGATGGCGATGGGGCGGTGGGTGGAGTGGGGTCTTGGGGGGTTCCCTCCAAGCCTCCATTCCACTCTACCCCTGAGCTGGGCCCTCAGCCAGCGAGTCTTAGCACGATGCAGCAGGAGGGTTCTCAAGGGCAAGCTGGCTTACCCGTAAACACGTCTCGGTGTGGATCCCCCATTTTGTGCTCTCCCCCCCCAGGCCTGTCTCCTGAGATGTTATTTCAGCTAGAACTAGCTAAGTTTAAGCTGCAGGAGACTCGGATACAGATACAACAGGCTAGTATAGAACGCATAGAGGTTGCTAGAATCCAAGCCAATCAGGATGCAACCAGGTACCAGGCTGAAATGGATGTCGAGAAGTCTAGAGTAGAGACCACGGGGCGTCATCTCGGTGGTGGGCACCGGGTTACAGACTCACTTTCGCATTTAATTAAGTTAGTACCCGCATTTGATGAGACAGCAGTGACTGAGTTTTTTGCTCGTTTCGAAAAGAAGTGTCGTGAGTATGACTGGCCGGAGGTTAAATGGGCAGCATTAGTTTCATCACGTCTAGTGGGTAAGGGGTTGAAAGCCTACGATGCACTGTCACTGGACGAGAGTGTAGTGTATGGACTGGTGAAGGAGGCTGTGCTCCGGGCCTACGAACTGCAACCCGAAACTTATAGATTGAAGTTCCGTGGCGTGAATAAGAAGAGCGACGTCAGTTTTATGGAGCACGCACGGGACTTAACAGATGCAGGTAATAACTGGTTTCGGTCCGAGCACGCAGAGTCGGCTGAGGAAATTAAGCAACTTTTCTATCTGGAACAGTTTTACAAATGCACTGGAACCGATCTAACGCTGAACATTAAGGAAAAATGTCCCAAGACAGTAGAGGAGGCTGCCAAGATGGCAGACCTCAGATTATCATTGATTCGTGGTTGCGGTGCCACTCAGAGGGCTGAGTCAGGGCAGAAGGGGCGCTATACCCCACCCACCAGAGTTTTCGATAATAACAAATCCTATGACACACATAACCACACTAAATGCATTGCACCTAATAACACCTACAAACACAAGCCTCTCCCGTTTACTAAAGGTCAGGCCCCTTCTTCGCCCGCACAAGGGAAGAAGCCCATTGGGGATGTGAAATGTTACAAATGTCAGAAGCTAGGCCATTATTCACGTGAGTGCCCTAGTAACACTCCCGCTAAGCCGGTGTCATTGGTTCACAGTATCGGTGTGTCTCTGAAGGCTGCAGCAACTGCCCGGGGTAGGTTGTCAGCAGCTGAGGCACACGCGGTAAAGAAGCGTACGGAAGGCTCGACACCTGTCCGGGACACTTTCTGTGACCATCGGGGACACGGGTTTGTGAGCTGGGGGAGTGAACTACGGAGGGTTGACATGCTGAGGGATACGGGGGCTTCGCAAACTTTGTTGAGGAACTTCACAGGGAAACCGATAAATGCGGCCAGAGTTGTTGTGGTGCAGGGTATAAATGCTACGAGGTCATACCCACTTGTGAGGTTGGAGTTGAGAGTGGGAGAGGTGTGCAGGGAGCTGGATGTAGGGATCATTGAGTGTTTGCCAGTTGAGGGCGTCGACCTTCTTCTCGGCAACGACTTTGCGGTGCCCACTTCCGGGACTCCACCCTTAGTCGTTGCCGAGAGGGCAGCCGACGTGGATGGTGAGAATCGGGAAGGGGTTGGGAGGTGCCAACAGGATGAGATGGCCTGTGTGGTAACCCGATCTCGCTCTGCGGCTCCTGCACAGCCTAGCACTCAACCTCGGGGACAGTGGAGGAAGGATCAGGAGAAGGTTGCTAAGGGCAGGAAAAGGGACATTGATTCTGCTGCACTTCTCGGTGATTCGGTACTTGGACCTATAATAAACACGGGAGTTGACTCTGGCCCAGATATGGTGTGTAACAAGGCAGAGTTGGGTAAGACTTCGCGTGAGGCAAGAGCTGTAGCGAGAGCCACTAAGGCAGTAGAGCCTACTAGCCGGGGTAATGTCTTATTACAAAACCATCTTGATGCATTGACGCCCAGGGACATTAGTGAGCAGCAGCTGCAAGACGCTAGCCTAGCTCGTTATAGCAATGGTGCCATAGAGTTGGAGGAAGATGGGGATGCGAAGCCGGGAGATTTCTTTAGGCTCAACAGGATATTGTACCGCAGATTTCTAGACCCCAAATCGAAGTGGGAGGGCGGTGCGAGGGTAGTAGACCAGGTGGTTGTTCCAAATAAGTATAGAGAGTCCTTATTGTGTCTGGCGCATGATGTGCCGGTGGCGGGTCATTTGGGGGTAACAAAAACATTGGCGGCATTGGGCAGGTTTTTCTGGTGGCCTGGGGTCAAGGCTGATGTCTGTGCATGGGTGGCTGGGTGTGCGACCTGCCAGACAACGGGGAAGCCTAACCAGACAATCCCGAAGGCACCTTTGTTTCCCATACCTGTCACCGGGCCTCCGTTCAGCAAAGTTGTAGTAGATTTGGTTGGCCCTTTCCCACCTACTAGTAGTGGCAATAAATTCCTGTTGACAATCATGGATGTGGCTACGAGATACCCGGACGCATACCCCATGAGAAACGGCTCGGCAAAGGCAGTTGTTAAAAACTTATTATTGTTCTGTTCCCGTTATGGATTTCCACGTGAGGTGCAGTCAGACCAGGGGAGCAACTTTACATCCAAATTGTTCAAGCAAACCCTTCAGTTGCACGGTATATGCTCTGTAGTGTCGTCAGCCTACCATCCCGAGAGTCAGGGAGCCTTGGAGCGGTGGCACTCGACCCTGAAGAGTATGCTACGCTGTTACTGTGCAGAACATGACACTGATTGGGATTTGGGTCTGCCGTATGTTCTGTTCGCTGCACGTGAAGTCCCAGGAGAGAGCCTGGGGTTCAGTCCAAATCAACTAGTCTTTGGCCATAATGTGAGAGGACCTTTAAGTATGGTGAAAGAGATCTGGGAGGGCGAAGAGAAGCCGGGGTCTGTACTTAAATATATCCTTGAGAGCCGGGAGAGACTTATAGGTTGCATGGCAGCGGCAGGTAATAACTTGGTTAATGCACAGGCGGTCATGAAGCACCAGTATGACGCCAAGGTGAAGCTTCGGGAGTTTTCGGTGGGTCAGGAGGTAATGTTGCTTTTACCTTTGCCTGGACACCCCCTTTCTGCCAAGTTTATTGGGCCGTATGTGGTGGCTAAGAAACTGTCCGACCTTGATTATCTCGTTGCAACACCTGACCGTAGAAAAAAACATCAGTTATGTCATGTTAACCTCATGAAAGAGTATGTGAGACGCCCCTCAGAGCCTCTCACTGTCCCTGTGCTGGCCTGCAGCGGCCAGGGTGGAGAAGGAGGTGGGGACAGTCATGCTGCTGAGGAGGATAGCTGGGACTGTGTCATTTCCGCGGAACAGTGGGCGGGGAATACTGAACAAGAGGCTAGGCAAGCTGTAAGTCACCTGCCTGAGCACCAGGGTGCTGCTGTCCTAGGCCTGTTCAGGTCATACCCCTCTGTTTTCGCCGAACACCCAGGTCTCACTACTCAGGTAACGCACTAATGTGCCCTTCAAGTCAGTGCCCTACCGTGTGCCCCCGGTAAAGTTGCCAGCTTTACGGGAGGAGTTAAAGTACATGGTTGAGAGAGGGATGATCACTGAAGGTTATGTGAAGTGGACATCACCCGTCACGTTGCAGCCAAAACCTGACGGCAAGGTGCGGTTCTGCATAGATTTTCGTAGGCTAAATGGCTTGACCACTACCAACCCTTACCCTTTGCCTCGAGTTGACGACAGCGTGGACAAGATAGGGAATGCAAAGTACCTTACTAAAATTGATCTTGTAAAAGGCTACTGGCAAGTACCCCTGTCGGACCGAGCTAAGCAAGTTTGTGGTTTTGTGGTAGATGGCAAGACCTACCAATGTAACGTAATGCCTTATGGGCTTAAGAACGCACCTGCCACGTTTCAGAACCTGATGAACGATATTTGTGACGAAATCCCTAACTGCACGGTCTACCTTGATGACGTGATAGTGTATGATGACAATTTTGAAAATCACCTAAGGCACTTAGAGACCCTGTTTGGGAAGTTGCACGATGCTGGGCTGGTGGTGAACCTGAGGAAGTGCGAGTTTGTAAAGGCTACTGTGCAGTATCTTGGCTTCGTGGTCGGGTTAGGCCGGGTGTGCCCCCCCCTGAGCAAGATACAGGCTATCAATATGTTTCCCAGGCCCACCACTAAGCGCCAGGTCATGCGGTTCCTAGGTATGATAGGCTATTATAGGCGCTTCATCCGGGGATACTCTACTGTCTTAGCACCGTTAACTGATCTACTGTCGAAGTCAGTGAAGTTCTGTTGGGCTGCGGAGTGTCAGAGGGCTTTCGACCTAGTCAAGCACCTGCTGTGTACACATCCGATTTTGAGAGCCCCAGACTTCTCCAGGAGTTTTCAGCTGGCGACTGATGCCAGCGGTGTGGGTGCCGGGGCAGTGTTACTGCAGACTGATTCCGAGGGCTTGGAACACCCAGTGAGCTTCTTTTCTCGCAAGTTTAATTCGGCACAAAGGAATTACTCGACTATAGAGAAGGAGCTTCTTGCTATCGTTTTGTCGCTCAAACATTTCGAAGTTTATGTTCCAGCCTACGGCCCGGTAGTGACGATTTATACGGACCATCATCCCTTGAAATTCCTAAATCAGTTTCACAATCGGAATATGCGGTTGACCAGGTGGTCCCTAATGCTCCAAGAGTATAATCTCAACATTCAGCATATTGCCGGGAGTGAGAACGTGATAGCAGATTGTCTATCAAGGGTTGATGATCCAGGATAGTCGTGCACGGTGTGTGGGTTGAGCAGGAGTAAAATTAGGCTATCATAACGCCGTCCAAAAAGATTATAAAACAATAAAATAAACGAGATTTTTTTTTTTTAGTTTTGTAAGTCTTTATTGTTGTAGCATGATGCATGCGATATTGTGTTTTATGTATAATTCACACTTCAGTTGTTGTGCACCTTTTGCAATTAGTGGCAGCTAAGGGTAGCAGGTCGGTTGGTTGCCTGTCAGATTTTGATAATGCTTCTAAGGTCGATTATCTAAAATCTTGGGGGGGCTGTGACGCACCCAGTGCGTGGCAACGCAACCTGATTGTACTCCTTGGTACTCCGCTGTACCGCCCGTACCACTGTACCGTGCTGGCTACCGTCAGCAGCTATGTATATTGAGTGTGACAACTTATAACTATGTTCTTTGTATCTCTGCAAAGGTCTCGTCATGTGCTAACCAGTGGTGGGTTTTGTTATAAGCCATGTCGAGACCTTCCATTTAATATGTAGTATCAATAGAGAAGTTGATAGATAAGACAATGGGAGTTCAGAGAGAGAGAGTGAGTTAGACTTCAGAGCGAGAGGGTAGCAACGCGCCACGCTGCCAGGGGGGTGGTTGCCAGACGTATGGACTGGTTGGCAGCCTTGCGCTTATAGCTAGGCGCGACAGGGTTGGTAGTCCATTGCCGCCTGCCTATGCTGCCTGGGCTGCCCATGTTGTCGTACAGCACATTGCCTGGAGGCTCGCTGTGTGTTCCATGATCAGGTTGCCTAGAACCTTTGAGATTCTAACATCCCTTGCCCTCTCTCCCAACTTCTCACGGTTGCACTCTTTCTCTCTGACGACATTACTCTCATTTCATTCTTCTCTCTATTTAAATGCATAACCTTCCCTTGAGGTCCTAAAGGAGTTTCAGCACTCACCTCTCGTATTACTCTTAGGACAAGCATATATTTACATGTATTAGATTTAAGGGGTTAATGTGAACAGCGATCTTCTTGATGAGGATAGTTGGTGAACGTTCTACATGTTCACGAGTTATATGCCCCGCTCATCATCCAATTTGTGACTAGACTGGTGCCATGTGTAAGAGCCCGACCATGCCCAGGAGTTGTCTGTAGAGGGGCGAGGACTTAGCCTTGATTTGCATACCGAGCCAGGAGCGAGTGTAGTACCAGAGACTACAGCTCGCTCGTAGTGCCGGTATAGTAGAGTAACGTAATTTATCTGTCCTTGTGTTCTCTACAGTCTTTTCCTGGGTTCTCGCTTTCGGTGCTGGGACTCGTTGTTCCTGTGACTTGGCCTGCTAGCTAGAACACATGGGGATGATGAGTGGGATATATCTTTATTTTACTATGCATTGCAGCTCTCTTTAAGTTTATGTATGTAACACTTTACAATACACATTACTCACACACAAGACAACACTATTAATACTTTCATGTATCAATTAACTGCACTGTCGTTTTGCTGCTGTGTCCGGAGTTCTATTGCGTAGGGCGCATACGGACTCAGAGGGGAGACAGAGTGAGAGAAGCGAAGTAGCCTATGCGGTAGTAGGCTACCGGCGCAGTACTGTTGCCTGCAACCTTTTAGTTATTCCAAGTATAGATTCATTATTATAATAAGTGACTACTATTTATGTTCCTTCCATGTGTATTATTAGGTATCTACTGGATCATGAACATCTTGTATGCTACATGCTAGTGCATGTTAGTAGGGGACAGTTATTCTAGTGCACGCGCTTTCAAGTAGGCGTGTACATTTGTCATTTAGCATTTCACTGTCATACCTTTAGCCTGCTTCTATTCTACATTATTAGAGGCTTAATATTAACGTAGTTTCTTGAGTATTGCATTTCTTTAGTAATAACGTAACCTATAAATGTCTGAGGGAGTTTAGCCTCATAGCCTACCCCTGTTGTACACTTTCGCCGAGTTAAGGTACCTCGTTACCATAGACGATAACTCTGTAGGGCGTTGGTGCTTTTGTTGTCTGGAGCATATAGTATTTGGGACTGGAATCGAGCGTGTCGTTGTCACATAAGCCATTTCTGTCCTACGATCAAGAATCCCGAATATGTATTGCCGATCCAGCCGTAACATATGGCACCTAGAGGGCTCAGATTTGCATGGGAACTGTGTAAGTATCCCACGCAACCATGCCGATGGTTGAACACTCTCAAAGTCCAACCGCGTGCGCGTAATCGCGCATAAAAATATATTTTGGGTGTTATTGCCTTAAATTTGTTATTCTTGTAAAATCGACTTTCGCGGGCTCCGTAGGACCAATTTTTGACCTTTTTGGTAGTTTTTTTTTTGTGGTTTTTCCTTCATTCCTAACCCATTCGCAATTGTTTCTGGGGAAAAAAAATCAGAAACAGCCGGTCCCTGGTGGTACATTTATTATAAACTAGCTGGGGCTCAGTGGGTTAACAGGTGAGATTTGGACGTGTTATTATAGACCGTGTTATGCTTAGAATAGCGCATTTTATTATTTAGCAAAGTTATGTTTTTTCCTACTGGGACACCCTGTATATATATATACTGTATACCTGTATATATGTAAAATGTCACATTCCATTATGAATGAAAATATTTTAAGGAAATCGATAATTCTTCAGGACTGGAGACTTCGAAACGTGAAACAAATCTTAACCCTTTCACGAACCTATGACTCAGAGGTTGCCAGATTAGCAATAATAAATAGAGTTCTCTCACTCTTATAATTATCTATCTATCTATCTATTGCCTGACGCCGTAATCCACGAAGGGGTGGCCACGAACGAACCGCCCCCATGCACCTCTGTCCCCAGTCAGTCGACGCCCCTCCCTCCAACCAACACCGCCTTCGTTCATGTACTTCCTCACTCCATCCTTCCACCTCTCATTCGGTCTACTCTCCCTCTCTGTCCCTCCACCTCGCTCTCGTACACCCTCTTAGTCATTCTCTCGCTTTCCATACGTTCCATATGGCCGAACCATCTCAAGTTGTTCCTTTTCACACTTTCCAGCACATCTACCTCCACACCACACCTCCTTCTTACTTCCTCATTAGTCTGTCTATCCCTCCATGTAACTCCGCACGCACTTCTTAAGTAATTTATTTCCACTGCTCTCACTCTTGGTCTGAGTCTCTCAACCAACGTCCATGCTTCGCTTCCGTAAGTCAGTGTCGGGATTACCACACTGTCATGCAAGGACTTCTTCACTTCCATACTGACCACCCTATTTCTTGTTACTGCTTTCAGCGTTCCTACAACCCTCTTCCCCTGTTGTACCCTCCCGCACTTCTTCATCCATAGTCCCATCTTTACTCAACACACTGCCCAGATACTTAAAAGAGTTGACGATCTCCATAGCCTGACCGTTCAGCTTCACCTCACACTGTGACTTCACCCCTTTCGAAGACCATAACCTTGCTCTTCCCCGCATTTACCTTCAAATTCCGTTTTTCGCACACTGTTCCAAACTCATTTACCAGACCCTGCAACTCCCATTCATTATTACTCATCAGAACTGTATCATCCGCAAACAGCAGAATAGGTAGCTGCCACTCAATTCCCTCCCTTTTCAGCGATACACCAACATCCACTGCTCTTGATAGTATTTCTTTCATGACTCCATCCATATATACACGGGGACCACGGGGACATCACACACCCCTGTTTCAAACCAACATTCAGGTCAAAGAACTCGCTCTGCTCACTCTCCACACGTACTGTCGCCTTTGCACCCTCATACATGCTCTTCACTGCTTTCAGCAACTTGCCATCTACTCCGTATATTCTAAGTACTTTCCACAAACCTTCTCCAAAATTAGTTTTCTGCCCACAGCTAACTCAAAGACAACTGCAGAGGTTGAATTAACTAAACTAAAGGTTTCTAAATACCACCGATGGTAACAAAGGCTTTAAAGTATCCGTAATAGGCTCAAAATTGCGTCATATGTGGAAGAGGGTTAAGAAGATTATGAGCCAATAAAAATCTGAATTGTTGAACAGTAAAGGTAACTGTAGATAACAACATGGCTATGCATATTTGAACACCTACTAATTATAAATAAAATCTTTTCATTAAATTGACTTTGACTAATTCAAAATATTGCTTCAATCTATAATAGTAATTCTTCCAAAATATAAAGATATTATAGATAATAATGAGTTTAACCAGTAATGTGACCGAGCCAACAGGAAAGGTTCATTGGGTCTTATTGGTCAATCCTGTTTGTCTCGTTTTGATCAGAAGGGGTTCCAATATTTATGTAAATGAGTGTACTTAACCCCTTCTGTACCGGCGACGTCTTATTAATTTTACTCTAAATATATTTAGATGACTTTGTGCAGTTTAACCCTCCCGCATCTATAGGACGCGATCGCGTCATAACGCCACCCCTCCAAGAGTGCTCGTATGACGCAATCGCGTCATAATGCGAAGTCATAATGTAAGTTAGAAATATTCGCCAAAAATAAGTTTATGACTCGATTTTGACTCAATTTGGACTGGTAAGTTAGGCATCAGTAAGTTACAAAAGGAAATATCTAGCAACCCCATAGCGTCCCTCTCTCAGGAGCGCGGGCCTCTGTAAAGTCAGTAGTTTCCCGGCCCCCAGACTGTGAGGCAGGGTCCCGGCCCTTTAAATTCTGGGCTCCCTCCCTCTGGCCCACCATGCCTAGCTATAGGCAGGCAATTATGGATTATTTCATCTACCCAGTGAAAGTGTTTAGTGAATAATTCGAACTATATATGTATATACGATGTTACTTGTGACTTTTGGTGACTGAGGGGAGTGAATCTTGGTTAACCCCTTGAGTATTGATGCAGTTTTGTCTAGGTATCATTGATGACTTTACACTATTTTTTGCTTGAAAGACAAATATATTTATCAATAAATACTGCCTACGAAATAAATACATTATAATCACGAAGATGTCACAGGAATGCTTACAGGAAGTATGGTAAGTACTCTATGGAATTTTAGTTATATTACAGTATATTAATATAATTATATATATATATATTATATATAGCCTATATACAGTATATAACAGCCCCTAGGTCCCGAGCAAGCCCAAGGCCCATAATCGAGTATTTATATTATTATTATATTTTGTATTTTATTTAAATATTTATATATTTGATTTATTAGTTTTTATTTATTTTATTTTATTTATTTCATTTTATTTATGTTTATTTTATTTATTTTATATATATATATATACCGTTATATTTGTTTTGTTATTCCTGTTCCCCAGGGTGTCTAGCAGATCAGCCCCAAGGTCCTGAATAAGCCCAAGGCCCATAATCGAGTATTTATATTATTATTATATTTTTTTTTTTCCTTTTTTTTTTTTATTTATATATACAATATATATATATATATATATATAATATATATATATATATATATATATACAGTACTCTCGGTTGAAAGTGTCGGCGACACTTGAAGCACGGGATTTCTGGTAACAGATGTTTCGATGCATAAAAATTGCGAGAGTGTGGCGAATCGTATGTCTGGCAACTCTGCCAGGTACAGGCATCTCCTTGAAGGAGCATAAGCACATCAGTTGAGAGGCGACCGTGGTGACGACTGGATGTACGTCGGTGATAGGGCCGAGTTTTTCAGCCATCTTACCCATACCGGAGGTACTATACCCACCCTCTCGCCAGTGTTATGGCTTCCAAACCTCATTTAACCACATCCCAGATTGAGGTTATAAAGGCCCTTCACATTGAACATAAAACAACCAAAGAAATTAGTGTGCATACGGGAATAAACGTTCGTACTGTACAACGGTGGGTGAAGAAGGTACGAGCAGCTGGCCAGGGCACCACGCCTGGTGCGTACGTATGGCAACATTTGACAGCAGCAGGGGATTATTTTGCTTTATATGTGTAGCATTAAGGGTTGGATTAGCTTCCAGCTGCCTCTTGATAATATGCAGGGTCCGGGGCCCCAGCAATGGTTTTTTTCCTGGCCTCTTCTTGTGTGTTGGCGTGGTGCCCTGGCCAGTTGCTCGTACCTTCTTCACCCACCGTTGTACAGTACGAACGTTTATTCCCGTATGCACACTAATTTCTTTGGTTGTTTTATGTTCAATGTGAAGGGCCTTTATAACCTCAATCTGGGATGTGGTTAAATGAGGTTTGGAAGCCATAACACTGGCGAGAGGGTGGGTATAGTACCTCCGGTATGGGTAAGATGGCTGAAAAACTCGGCCCTATCACCGACGTACATCCAGTCGTCACCACGGTCGCCTCTCAACTGATGTGCTTATGCTCCTTCAAGGAGATGCCTGTACCTGGCAGAGTTGCCAGACATACGATTCGCCACACTCTCGCAATTTTTATGCCTCGAAACATCTGTTACCAGAAATAACGTGCTTCAAGTGTCGCCGACACTTTCAACCGCGAGTACTGTATATATATATATATATATATATATATACATATATATATATATTATTATATATATATATATATATATATACCCGGTATATCTATCTATCTATCTATTGCCTGACGCCGTGATCCCCGAAGGGGTGGCCACGAACGAACCGCCCCCATGCACCTCTGTCCCCAGTCAGTCGACGCCCCTCCCCCCAACCAGCACCGCCTTCATTCATGTAGTTCCTCACTCCATCCTTCCACCTCATATTCGGTCTACCTCTCCCCCTCTGTCCCTCCACCTCGCTCTCGTACACCCTCTTAGTCATTCTCTCGCTTTCCATACGTTCCATATGGCCGAACCATCTCAAGTTGTTCCTTTTCACACTTTCCAGCACATCTACCTCCACACCACACCTCCTTCTTACTTCCTCATTTGTCTGTCTATCCCTCCATGTAATTCTGCACGCACTCCTTAACCTGTTAAGCGCTAAATAGCCCTAGGAGCTAGGGTAGTTATTTGTGTATTTCTAGCCTTGGATTCTGACAGAATTCGTTATATTTACAATATAGACCATTATTTGTTTTCGGTATGCTTTTATTTTACATATATGATGTATATATGAACCTTCAAGAGTGCTAAAATAAGTGGGAAAAGCATTTGGGTGGTGAAAACCGAAGATATTGGCCACCCGGTCGTAATGTCAGGCGAGAGAGAGCTACAGTCAACCCTCCTCTCTCGCTGTCTGTGAGGTAACTGAGGGGAGCGGGGCGGTCTGGGCTGGTGTGTGTGTGGTACATATCGATCTTTTCTGCAACCCACTTGTGCTACATTATCGCGGGAGAGAAAAATAACCGATAAATGATGATAATAAGAGGGAAAATAGGTGATAATTGAGGAGGGGAGGGAGGGGGGAATAAGGTGGGGAAGGAGGGGAGGGGGGTGGGTGAGATTTACATGGATGAGTACTGGAGGGGAATTATCTCACCTAGAGACAAATTTTTTTTTTTTGATAGGCCCTTTTTTTTTTTGGAAAGCTTTTTTTATGGTCCTGCTTCCGTGAGGCCTATCGCGTTCCCTATAGGAAGCCTTCCGTGAGGCCTATCGCGCTTGCCGGGTTAAGTAATTCATTTCCACTGCTCTCACTCTTGGTCTGAGTCTCTCAACCAACGTCCATGCTTCGCTTCCGTAAGTCAGTGTCGGGATTACCACACTGTCATGCAAGGACTTCTTCACTTCCATACTGACCACCCTATTTCTTGTTACTGCTTTTAGCGTTCCTACAACCCTCTTCCCCTGTTGTACCCTCTCCCGCACCTCTTCATCCATAGTCCCATCTTTACTCAACACACTGCCCAGATACTTAAAAGAGTTGACGATCTCCATAGCCTGACCGTTCAGCTTCATCTCACACTCTGTGACTTCACCCCTTTCGAAGACCATAACCTTGCTCTTCCCCGTATTTACCTTCAAATTCCGTTTTTCGCACACTGTTCCAAACTCATTTACCAGACCCTGCAACTCCCATTCATTATCACTCATCAGAACTGTATCATCTGCAAACAGCAGTATAGGTAGCTTCCACTCAATTCCCTCCCTTTTCAGCGATACACCAACATCCACTACTCTTGATAGTATTTCTTTCATAACTCCATCCATATATACAGTAAACAGCCACGGGGACATCACACACCCCTGTTTCAAACCAACATTCAGGTCAAAGAACTCGCTCTGCTCACTCTCCACACGTACTGCCGCCTTTGCACCCTCATACATGCTCTTCACTGCTTTCAGCAACTTGCCCTCTACTCCGTATATTCTAAGTACTTTCCACAAACCTTCTCTATCCACTCTGTCATAGGCCTTCTCCAAGTCCATAAAGGCAACATACACCTTTTGTTTCTTCTCCAGATACTTCTCCACAACACAATTCAGGGTAAAACTCTGATCTACACATCCTCTTCCCTTCCTAAAGCCTCCCTGCTCGGCGCCTATCCATTTCTCCGTTCTCACTCTCACTCTCTCAATCACTACCCTACTGTATACCTTCCCTACTACGCTTAGAAGACATATTCCTCGGTGGTTACCACACACTCCTCTTTCCCCTTTGCCCTTATAT